>RJWM01016509.1:0-45308 GCA_004363535.1 Dasyprocta punctata
CTTCATGTCTCTTAGTACTTGAGAGGAGAATTTTTTTATCTTATCTTTTGCTGCTGTTACAGTTTCTTTAATTGAGACATTATTTTACTACTATCTTTAGGACTTACAGTAACCTAATACATGTATAAAATGTTTAGTAATCAAATCAGGATATTAGTTATGTCCATTTCTTCAAGCTAATCATTTTATGTATTGAGAAATTCATAGTCACATAATCACTTTGAAATACATCACAGATTGTTTTAACGTAGTTACCCTTCTACTCTCAAGAAGAACCCAAAGTAATTCTTGAACTCTGTGTCTTGGTGCCCTGTATTGAACCTCTCTCCACCTCCCCCTCAACTCCACCCTTCACTGTATGTAATGACTGCTATTCCTTTCCATTGTTCTACAAGGTTCACTTAATTCTTTCTGCACACAGTAAGAACATGTTGTGATATTCGTGTTTCTGTGCCTGGCTTATTTTACTTAACACAATGACCTCTAGTTCTCTCTCTGAGGTTGCAAATAACAGGCTTTCCTTCTCTTTTATGGTTAAATAGTATTGTACTGTGTAAATATGCCAAATTTCTTCATCTATTCGTCCACTGGAGGGCATTTACATTGATTCCCTATTTGAGTGGCACTGTGATAAACATGGGAGCACAAGTATCTTTTAATGATATTTTATCTTTTGTATATGAACTGCAATTCCTGGATCATATAATAGTTCTATCTTTCATTCTTTGAGCAATCTTCACATTGTTTTCTACAGTGGCTGTACTAATTTATATTCTTACCAATAATGTATATGATACCTTTTCTCACCATCCTCACTAGCACTTGTCATTCTTTCTCTATTTGATAACAGCTGCTCTAACAGGGTGAGAGATCTCATTGTCATTTTGATTCACTTTTAGTGAAATTGGCATTTTTCATGCACTTGTTGGCTATCTCTGTATGTCTTCTTTTGAAAAATGTCTGTTTAGTCTTTAGTTCATTTTTTTTTACGTGGTTTCTTGTTCTTTGGTGTTCAGCTTCTTGAGTTCCTTTTATGTACTGAGTATCAGCCCATTGGTTGGATAGTTTGCTAGTATGCTATCTTATTTCTGTTGATTATTTCTGTGCAAAAGGATCATTGTCTGATATAATCCCACTTGACTATGTGTATTTCTTTTTAAAAGCTTTATTAGTACATGTTCACAGTACACAATGTTTACATTCCCTATGCAGATCTATCTGAAAGTGACTTGTGCAGTTTTCCTTTCTGCTGGTGCAAACCCATTCACTTTGAGTAAAACATTAATTATACTATATTAAACTTTGCTTTTTCCTATCATCTTGTGTCACATCCAATTCTTTGTTGCATAGAAGAACCTATAAGCCCATCCAAGATCCCGTCACCCACAGCAACATCTTGGCAATCCAACAACAAGAGGTAAAAAGTGGCATGAAAATTGCAGAGACCTCAGCTCTACCTTTAAACTACAGTTGAAGATCTGATCTAGGGACCTAAGCCTGCCTCTGTATCTATGACTTACCAAAATAACCTCAAAGAGCCAGGTGTGGTGGCGCACGCCTTTAATCTCAGCACTCGGGAGGCTGAGGTAGGAAGAGCGCTGTGAGTTCAAGGCTGGCTTGGGCTACAATGCGAGTGCAAGGCCGGCCTGAGCTACACATTGCGACCCTGCCTCAAAAAAACCAGGGCTGGGAGTTTGGCTCAGCAGCTTACGCGCCTGACAGCAAGGCGCGAAGTTTGAGTTCAATCCCCGGTACTGGTGTCCCTCAAAGGAAGAGAATGACACCCTTAGCCCTGTAGGTCAGGTAGCACAAGAATCCCATGGTCTTCTCATGGGTAGGGCCATTGCCCTTTTTAGCATGAAGCAGCTACAGAAGACAGACATTCCACCCTCAGCACCTCTAATAGATTTTCAGAGTCCTTTGGAAGGGTGAAGAACATAGTAGAGTTAGGGCTACAGGACCATTTCCCTCTGCTCACTTGAACCTGGACATTGTCCCATGGCCAAGACCCCAACCTTTGTCCTAAAGTCTACTACTCTGAGCAGAGATAAGAAAAGCAAACACCCCGGAATACTCTGAAGTTCCAAACCAGGGCACATGATCACCAGATTCTCTAGTATCTTCTATGGTAAACTTTCTTTAGTTGGAGCTCATTAAAGGTTTTGCATATGGACTGCATCTCACATGTTGAATGATAGCAGGGTGAATTATATGAAAGGACATACTCAGTAGACACAGCTGATGTGACTCAGCTCCCTATCGATCATATTGTCAACTGTGCTCTTGAAGCCCCACTGAGAAGTGCCTGAGACCCACCATAACATTTTAAATTCTTAAACTCAACGCCTCATTTTTCTTTCTCCCAGCACTGAGCCTACTCACTGAGCATCCTATCACCTAATTACACTTCATTAAACTTTGCTGTTTTTTGCTTGAGAAAGGAAAAAAATCATTTCCTGCATCAGCAGCTTGAAGTCTTCAGGACATATGTCACATCCAGTTTTGTCTGGGTGAGTGCTACCGACAGTGATACAGATACTAATTTAGCGAGAAGCTATATATTAGTTAGAATAGGACTATTTGTTTACTGACATGTTTACTTTTTGCCAATGGAAGATATTTCCCATAACTAGCTAAAAACTGTCAAGTAAATTAACTGAGTAAAAATTTGAGGTACGTATATATGTAGACAGTTAGATAACTAGCTACATCTGTCGCTACTCACCTCATCTACTTGCTGTCCCAACTTCAGATTTGCTATGCTCAAGTCACTGAGTCTCTCCTCCTCTGTGTTCAGGTAGTCTTGAGTCTGGTGATAGGCTTCCTGCACATCTTTGGTTGCTCTGTTGAGTTTGCTAATGTCCTTCTTTAGAGAGTCCACCTCCTCAGTCAGGTTCTTGACCTGTGAAAAGAAGACAAGGACAGCTTCATTTCCAAGCCACCACTAAAAGACTGGGTACAATGCCAAGGCTGGTGCTGTCTCTTTCACAGTCCAAAAACTCATGAGGTATCCAGTGTCAAGAGCTACATTTAATCAAATTCCTGACACACTTTTTTAAACTTTTAATTCACTTTTTCTTCCATAAAAAGCAATTTGTTACCTGGAATGACCAGAAATGGGATACCCCGCTAAATCAAATATTATCAGTGTTGTGGATCATATGGTCAATTTTTAGAGCATCAAATTATGGCACAACAATAATATGCAACTCAAGGTCATTTAGCTTTCTTCCGAGGATTCAGGGTTTATGTCCTGATCGTCTTGTACTTCACTTTCTCAAGAAAGCGGGTTCCAGCACACAGCACTTGCGTGAGTAGAAGCCCGTTATATCCGGCCCATGCGTTTTGTGAAAGTGAATCAGTAGATGAAAGAGTTGTTATTTAATTATCTGTCAAATTACAATTTCGCCTTGGAGATTAGTTATTTATCAAAGATTTGATTCAAACACTTCACCAATATCAATCCACACATAGATGATCAATTTAAAACCCAGAACTACAAAAAAGTGCTGAAGTCTGTAATAGAATTAAAAAGATACCTTTAAGATTGAACTTCAAATCATTGGCAGAGCAAGTGATATGGACATTTCCCAAACCACCTTTTAGGACATCACGTCATAGTCACTGTTGATCCAAAAAGGATACTTAGAGGCCTAATGAAACCATTTTTACTCTTCCTATGAGATTTATCAGATAAAAGATTTGAACAAGTGAAATGTTTCATTTGGAAGATTAATGGGCTCTATAAATTCGAATTGAAAGTCTGAGTTAGGACAACACAATTCCTCGGACCCTTAATTTTTATTCTGATCTGATTCCCACTCTGTAAGATTGCAAGCTACTGTGTTAACCTACACACAGCACTTCTGGCACCTAATATTTTAATTTGAGAGTGAAATTCAGGCATCTATGTCGCCTAACATCACGGAAAAAGTACCTTATACTCCATAGCATGCTTCTCCTTCTCTGACTTCGCCAACGTTGTTTCCAGGTCATCGATTTCTTTCTTCAACTCAAAACATTCATCTTCGAGTTTCCGCCCCTTGGCAGTCAGCTCAGAATTTATCTCCTCTTCTTCCTCCACACGCTTAGACAGCTCCTTGACTCTGGCCTCCAGCTGGATCTTGGATTTAATCAGCGACTCACACTGCCCTTCAACATTTGCCAGGTTCTCTTGCTCCTGCGATGATGAGGAGAAAATTGTTGCCAACAGCTGGAAGTAATTTATCAGCTAGGCGAAAATGCGGCTTCCTACATTGCAAAGAGATAATGGCCTGCCCTCTGCCCAGCACTTTCACCTACTTTTCCTAGACAGCTGAAATAATATTCCCAGGTCCCCAATTCTATTGTTGAGAAATGGAGGAGTTGCTTGTGTTTAGAAGTGATTTTAATCTTTCAGGCCCATTTAGTAGATTAAATGACCTCATCTAAAGCACTTAATAGAATCCTGGTGGCCTAAAAGAGCTAACGTGCCTCTGAAACTTAGCAGTGTGTTGCTCAAATCACAACATCTAGGAGCATTGATGTAAGCACAAAACTTGAGGTTGATGCCTGCTTAAAATATGATCTTCTAAAACCATATTAGTGTTCTTGTAAACAATGTAATATTTAGAACATTTTTGTAAGTGCCCTGATGTACTTAAATAAATGTACATGTAATAATTGAACTGAACAATACATTTTTAGACACAGGTTGAATGTATAATTCATGAGTTTATTTGCACTTTACTAACTAAACTTCACTACTATTTCCAACAAAACTTTTTCCTCAGTGATTCTCCCAGCAGTAAATGTCACAACTTTCATACACAGAAAATGAAATAGTCTTTCCTTTTAATTTCACACATGTACTGCCTCCAAGTCTTCATGTGGGACACATTATTTCTGTATTACAGATCAAATAAACAATGAAGGATTTTTAAAATAGTGGAGCATATTTCATAATTTTGAACCTCTAATTTGTCTTCTTTAAAGGATAAATAAGATATCTCTTTTGTGAGGAAGTGTTTAAGTACTCTAGGTATGATTGAAATATAATTTTTGACACATCTTTGCTATAGTTTGGATAACACAAGTTTCACAAAGGCCCATGTGTTAAAGGGTCATGCCCAGCATGGCAGTGCTAAGAGGTGGAGTCTTTTCTAGGTGGGCTGTAATGAGAGTTACTTAGGTCACTGAGGGCACACCCTTCAAGAGAATAGCTGGATGCCAGTCCCTTTCTCTCTCTCTCTCTTTCAGTTCCCAGCCAGGAGGTAAGCGATTTGCATCACCTCCAGCTCCCTGACACTGTCATCCAGCAGCACATAAGTTTAATAGCTATGGCTGTGTCTCATCATGGCCTGAAACTTCTAAAACTGAGCCAAAATAAACATTTTCTTTTTATAATTCAATCATCTCAGGTGTCTCATTATAATGAAGGAAGGTAACTAATATAACCTTCACCTTCTATCTCTAGACTTTATCTTTTTTTTTTTTTTTTTTTTTTTTTTTTTTTTGCGGCACCGGGGATTGAACTCACAGCCTCGCGCCTGCCAGAGCAGGCGCTTAAGCCACTGAGCCAAACTGCCGGCCCTGGTTTTTTTGAGGCAGGGTCGCACTATGTAGCTCAGGTCGGCTTGTGCCGCGTTGTAGCCCAAGCCGGCCTCGAACTCACAACGCTCCGCCTACCTCAGCCTCCCGAGTGCTGGGATTAAAGGTGTGCGCCACCACGCCCGGCTAGACTTTATCTTTCATCCTCCACAATATGCCAGTTTGGACAATTTACCATCTATTTGAATTCTTAAATTGTGTGTCTTGTCACCAGTTCAAACTAGAAAGATGCACTCGAGATACAGCCTGTCCAAAGAAGACACACAGCCAGGAGAATGTCTGATGTGCCTTATTTGTCTGTCCAGTCGCACAGTCATTTAGCCGTGGCTCATCTCTTTATTTAGCTGCACACACTCAGTCACTCAGACAGACACTTGGTCCCCCAGGCAGCCCACCAGCCCTCATAGTAGGCCAGATTTATGGCAAAATATACAGTGGTGGCTATGTGCCCGTATTGATCTTGATTATATAAGTTACTTACACAAAGACCATGAGATGTGCCTGCACTGGATTTCTGCTGACCTGGACTTAATGGAGCCTGGAAATTGCCTCACCATGCCAGCCTGAACTACAGAGTAACCTTCTTGAGCTTCATTTTTCCCTGCATTGTGTCAGCTAATTAGATGAAGAGCAGAGTCAAAATAAAAAGTTAGGCTATTGGATTCCAGGTGGCTCCTACCTAAAGAATGATTTTCTGTACAACAAAGAGGGTTCAAAAGGACACAGATGGATAGATATATAGAAGAGTACTATCATCACACATGATCTGCCTACTCAAAATATTTGAGGTCTAACCAATATTTCTTTTACTTTTTAATATTTCACAAATGTAACTGACAAACTCAAAGTTTAAACCGCACTTTTAAGAACTCAACTAGTTAGTAATGTTGATTTGAACCAAGGAAAAAAAGTAAGAAGACAAAAATCAGGAAATACAAAGCCAGGCATGGTGGGGCACATCTATAATCCCAGTGCTATTATGTAGTAACCAGTCATCTGACAGTTTCTCTTTTTCAAAGATGTCCCACCAAAGAAATTACTTCATTATGAAAAAGGGTGTCTTCTAAAACTTTCCCACGGTTTGACGATAATCTATGGTATTTGAAAAGCTCCTGCTTCCACTTTTTGTTTTCCTTTATTTTTTCAAGTTAACACTGCTTATTAAACAAGGGAGCATAATCAAAAACTAGATACACAGAACATGTGGTGGGAGCACTCACGGCTTGTAGTTGAAGAAGCAGGTCATTCTTTTCCTGGTTGAGGGAGACTTGCCCTGCTTTCAGGTCCTCTCTCTGAGATTCTGAATTCTCCAAGGCTTTCTGCAGTTGTGCATACTCTTCCTTTAGTCTGGCTATCTCCTGTCCTACTCCCATAGACTTAATAAGGGGCTTGATCTTGAGGAGGAGCCTCATCCAGGTCCAGTTCTGTGCTGCAATGAAAGCTCTTATGTTCCACTGGATCAAAAGAATTGCATCTCTAAATCAAGAGTGAATAAAAAAAAAAAAAAAGAAAAGCAAATCAGTGCAGACTATAAAAGATGTTTACATAATAAATATCCTTAACAAGCACGCCTTTTTAAAAGTCACAGCACACTTTCATTACTCTTCAAAGCACATCTTTATCTGGGTTCCCAGTTGATTCTGACAATAATTCTATGAAGGATTTCTGGATCTAGCAATATTATGGACTAGATGCCCTAGAAATACTCCCATCACGAACATCTTTTAAGTGAGAACTGCACCTTACAGAGAATAACAAATATAGAGGAAATTAAAAACCTTAAGTAAGGAGCCATGCTTGATATTGTAATGATTTGTATTTTCATCTCCACATGATAATGAGGCAAGGAACAGACCCTCAAATACCATTGTCAATTGACGAGCATCTATATTTGAAAGAAAACCAAATTTTAAAAAAGGTAAAAGACTGAAATCTGAGAAGTACTGTGATTTAAAACATTAAATGGAACAATTGAAAAATTGGTGGGAAAACTAGTAATTTAAGAAAAGAATAAAACCCCATCCACAGAAGGTAGATTAGCCACAATGGGCCCAAGCTTCAGGATAGTTCCTCCAAGTCCAGTTACTAGGTGTATACTATTGTCAAGCTAGTCATTCAGTCTCATCATGCAGGCTTGTCCCCAAGGACTTAGGCTTCAGACTTGCTTCCATAGATCTGGGCTCTATCCTCACCATGGTGAAACCAGGCATCAACCAAATCCCCACAAACCCGGGTTTCAAATGCATCATCATGAACTCAGGCTTAATCCAAGTTTTAATCCTAACCAAATGAATATATTTCCTGACTTACTCTTGAAGATACTGTAACAGAAGATGCCTACCCCTCCCCACACACACACCAGTATACTTCAGTCTGTTAGTTGCCCAGGCAATAGTTTTGGTTATAGTTCTGGTTACTTTTGTTTCTTGGAATAGTTGGTCACTGTAATGTATAGCTGATCACTATGATGTATATTGTAAGAACCAATCCCCAACTGACAAGCTGTTCAGCATTTGTAATTCCTGCTTGTATTCCATATTATTCCATATAAGCCCTAGACCATCAGAGATTTGCGCCTAACATTTTGAAGGATAGTTGATTCATTGTCAGTGCCCATCTGATGTTAAATAAATCTGCCTCCAAATCCTGGGTGACGTTTTGATGTTTCTGCTTGCCATTGCACCTGGAGTGTTGACTGGGAAGACTCACCATGTTGACCTCTTTGGTCACTGGTCATGGCCCTTGCAGATAGAGCAAGGACCTCTCCATGTCCTGACAGGAAAGGCATACCCTCAAGATTTCTCGAGTCCCCTAAGAAGCCTAAAGGAGGATTTTTAGCTCTTTGCTCAAGCAGCTCACCCCAAAGGGAAAAGGATGCAGTGTATCTGTCTGTCTGACTGTCTGACTTGTTTGCCTGTTTGATTCTGATAAGAGCCCCGGGGTAACCCAGTTAGTCTGTCTGTCAGTCCTGCTCAGCTTGAGCAGAAGGGGAGTCTGATCAACTCCCATTAGTCAGGGCCACCCTCAAGGGAAGGGGGTTAGAATGTTTAACCTCTGAGTGCCTGGTGAATGAAGGTATGAGTGAACAGAACGGACAGTGTAAGCTATAGGTTGGTTTGTCTGTGCATCAAGGACTGGGTAGCATTGGTTGTGACAGTTGATTGGCCCTGACCCGTGCTTCCATAATAATTGACATATGGCATAATGGAGGCCTCACACCTTCCTTAGCTAAGTCACACCTAAGTCCCTTCAAGGGGCATTGCCAGGTGGGTATCTGAATGGTCTGTCTCTGAGGGACACACACTCTTTTTGTGTTGCAACATCTTTCAAGGGTACACAATACATGCATAGGAAGTCAGAGATGGGAATTAATTAGTCAAATCCCACAGTGCCTGACTACAGGAAAAGAGGTTTTTATGGAGTTAAAAACAAAACAAAACCACTTGCTGCATCCCAGAGAACAAAAAAAGGAAAAACAGGCCCATTCTTTCTGAGAATTTCACCTTGGCATTCCCAACAGCTGCCACAGTTGCTGCCAACACCTACAGCTCCACTTCCCACTCCCAACATGTCTACTTCCAGCCAATTGAACATTTTACAACTAGCCATTGCCTGTGCTTGACCACAGAAGCCCTCCCTCCAAAGCCTTCTGCTTCCTATCCTGGTCAGATGGCATAATCTAATGCCACCCCAAGATGACTGTCTGAAATTCCCTCTGACTACAACACTTTCTTCAGTCTGATGGGCTCAGAACAGGCCAGACTGGGCTCCCTTCTTCTCTGCCTTCAAAAGTCCCCTCTGTCAAAAAGTTACTATCAGTGGGGCAACTGGGACTCTTGTCTCTCACCCCTTCTATCAGGCACAAACTTGCAGACAGGGAAGACATCTCCTGTATAAGTAAGTCCCCATACCACTTCTTGGATGAAACTTCTTCTTCAAGTTAGAAATGACTATCTCTTTCACACCAAGACAGTCAGCATCCCTCTCATTTAACTCTGCACTTTCAACTCTGACTCTTCCCTGAGAGGAAGACAACACTTGCATCAACCTGAGACAAGTAACCACAGTCCTGAGATTCTGAAAACTCTCCTCCCAGAGGTAGGAGCCAAAGACTCACCTCTGGGACCGGCCATCAACCATGCCACCTCAATGCAACCTCCACCGCTGTCAGATGTCACAAGAAACACAAACAGGCCTCCAGCCACACACCAACCACCTAAAGCAATACAGGATCCTGATAGACTGTTACCCTGTGGCTCCAAACCCATACACTGTTACCTCCAGATGCCACCTGGTTCACATTTCTAGATTTAAAAGATGCCTTATTCTGCTTGTGGGTTGCTCCTATAAGAAGATCCTGAGATAGGACAAAAAAGACAGCTCACTTAGGCTCTATTGCCAAAAGGTTTTAACAACTCTCCCACTATTTTGGAAAAGTTTGAGCAACAGATTCGGCCTCTCTGATATGGCTTGTTTCTCTGTCCCTTCAGGTTCCACAATTCCATCATGGTCCCCTAGGCCCTGAGATTGGGCTATTGACCACCTGCCTCTGATTGTGAAACTCCATCCTGGGACAACTCCCACCTGCATCAAACTGTATCCCACACCATGAGAGATTCAGCTAGAAATTCAACCACACATTCAGAGGTTTCAAAGCTGTGAAATGTTTATAGACTGTCAAACTGCCAAAATAGATCTGTCCTTCCTGTAAAGCCAGTTCAAGATCCCCAAGTTGCCAATGCCACTATGACTGCTCTCCATATGCATTGCCTCAGTCTTCTGTAACTCACAGTTAGCTGGTACACTTACCTGGACCTAAAGCATGTGTTTTTCTGCCTTCAGATGGCTCCTGTCAGTCAGCTCCTCTTTGTCATTAAATGGAAATACCCCAGTTCTGAACTCGACAGTCAACTGACCTGCCTCCCCCCAATGCCAGAGACCTCTGCAGGCAGTGGATCATTATCAGCAGCACTTCCAGCCCCCACCCAGGAGACCTCTGCAGCAAGATGATCATTGGCAGCACCTCCTCTCCACCCCAGTGACTCAATAGCCCAGGGACCATCAGTGACCCATCCAACACCTGCAGAGCCCTGGTGGGCTGGTGGAAGCCTCAACAACCCCTCACCCACACAGAGGATCTCAGGGGGCCTGCAACAGTGCAGTGAGTTTCCTCCTCAAATAGAGGACCTCAGTGGGTCAACAGAAACAGCAATGAGCCCTCCCCTCCAGCTGTAGGACTTTGGCAATCCCAGCAAGAGTGTGGGCAAGCCCTTCTTCCATACAGAGAACTGGGTGGGTTGAGGAGAGTGCTGACAAAACCTCCCCCAATCTGGAGGAAATTGAAAGGGCCTAGGAGACCTTCAGTGATACACTAGAGTCCCAGCTGAGAAGCACAGTATAGCCAAGTAAATCTGGCAGTCTAGAACAGCCTAAACTCATAGTAGTAATAGGAGCTAAAGGTTGGCTTACATCAATATTCCTAGGCTAGTCAGCCTAGGGAGAATATAAGACTTACCCAATAGGACCTGCAGAAGGAATTCAGGTGACTGGCCTCTCCCTTTCATTGTGAGACCCAGCAATTGGACAAGCATCACCCATACAGTAGAACCCTAAGACACACATGATAGTCACTTGAGACTAGTGGAATTGAAAGACCAAAATATTAACCCAAGAGGGGAAAATGACAAGACAAAAAAGCAAAATGCAATCTCAAACATCCAGTCCATCAGGAACAAGTTTAGGAGACACTGAAATAGAGTACATTAGAAGTCACACATCTGAAATTTCTGGAAAGATAGCAAGTGAAATAAAGAAACAAATTCATGAAGCTATTGAGCAAATCAGATTAGAAATAACCTCTCAGGTAAAGAAAGAAATGACAACCTTAATAAAGAAATTACTCAGCCATAACTAGAGAAGGCATAGATTTTAAAAAAGTGCGGGAGCATGGGAAAATGATAGAAACCTTGAATGAACAGCTTAGAAAACAAATAGAATGCATGAAACAAATTCAAAGAGATATCCAGGAAACAAAAAATTCCATTGAAAGCTGGCAAAATCATTTGAATGAAGCTGAGGATAGACTTTCAGACCTCGAAGACAGGATCGCAACTAGTGATCATGAAAGGAAAGAACTTGTAAAAATAACAAGGGAACATGAAATAACAGTTCAACAGCTTCAAGGTGATGCAAAGAGAAGCAATATAAGACTGGTAGGCATTAATAAAAACGCAGGAGTCAACGCAACTGACTTAAAAAAACTATTCACAGAGGTAATAGTGGAAAATTTCTGAAACATGGGAAAAGAATCAGATATACAGATAAGTAAGGCATATAGAATGCCAAGCAGTCATAAACAAAATAAATCTACACCCAGACATATAATAATTAAGAACCCAGACATACAGCATAAAAGCAGAATACTAAAAGTTGTTAGGGAAAACACACAACTCACCTATCAAGGAAAGCCCATTAGAATCATGGCAGACTTTTCAGCACAAACCCTCAAGTTAAGATGAGCTTGGATTGAAGTGTTTCAAGCCCTGAAAGAAAACAACTTTCAACCCAGATTGATGTAACCTGCAAAACTTCCTTTCAAAATTGATGGAGAACTAAGATACTTCCATGACATAGAACAACTGAAGAAATTCATCTCTACCAAGCCAATCCTAGAAAGAATACTGAAAGACACATGAGAGAGAGAAAAAATGACTGCAATTCCCAGAACAACAACAGAAAGAACCCACCAGGCAGGGCAAGCAATTAAAAGAAGGGGAAAAGCAAGAAATCAACAACAGGAAAATAACATGAAAAAGTTAAATCGGTACATATCAGTTATATTCATCAATATACATGGCCTCAATCCACCAATAAAAGAAATAGGCTGACAAACTAGATCAAGAAACAGGATTCAACAATATGCTGTATATGAGAAACACATTTGACTCATAAGGAAACTCATAGACTAAAAGTCAAAGGATAGAAAATAATATTCCATGTGACAGGAACCCAGAAAAAAGCAGGGGTAGCTATTCTGTTTGCAGACAGTGTAAATTTCAAACCAAAAATGATCAAAAGAGATAAAGAAGGTCACTACATACTAGTTAGGGGGAAAATTCAAGAAGAAGAGCTAACAATCATAAATATATATGCACCAAATACAGGGGCACCCAATTATATAAGACAAACACTAATAGATACGAAAAACCAAATATGCAATAACACAGTGTAACAGGGGACCTTAATACCCACTGTCACAAAGAGATAGATCAACTAGACAAAAAGTCAGCAAAGAAATAACAGAACTGAATCAAACCTATGAGCAAATGGACTTAGTAGATGTTTACAGAGTGTTCCACCCAACAACATCAGAACACACATTTTTCTCAGTTGCCCATGGGATGTTCTCTAAAATAGATCATATATTAGCCCATTGAACATGCTTAAATAAATGCAAAGGGATTGAAATTATTCCATGCATATTGTCTGATCATAGTGCACTGAAATTGGAAATTAATGGCAAAAGAAACTGCAAAGCCTACATAAACACATGGGAAATTAAGTAACAACCTCTTGAACAACTAATGGGTTACAGATGAAATTAAAGAAGAAATTAAACAATACCTAAATTTCAATGAAAATGCAGACACAACATACCAAAACTTGTGGGATACAATGAAAGCAATCCTAAGAGGGAAATATATAGCAATAAATTGTCACATCAAGAAAACAGAACAAGCACAATTAAACAACCTAATGCTATACCTCAAGGTTCTAGAAAAAGAAGAGCAAGTCAAACCCAAAGCTCATAGAAGAAAGGAAATTATAAAGATCAGAGCAGAAATTAACACAATTGATACTAGGAAAACAATACAAAGAGTTAATTAAACAAAGAGCTGGTTATTTGAGAGAATAAACCAAATTGATAAACCTCTAGCCAATCTTATCATGAAAAAGAAAGAAAAAACTCAAGTTAATGCAATAAGGAATGAAAAGGGAGAAATTACTGCAGATCCCATGGAAATTCAGAAAATCATGAATGCCCTACTTTGAAAATCTTTACTCACATAGGGTGGAAAACACAGAGGAAATGGACATATTCCTAGAAACACATGAATTACCAAAGCTAAATCAAGAAGATATAACAATTTTGAATAACCCAGTATCAGCTACTGAAATTGAAAATGTGATTAAAAACTTACTAACAAAGAAAAGCCCAGGTACTGATGAATTTACAGTTGAATTCTACAAGATATTTAGAGAAGATTTAATGCTAACACTTCTCAAACTCTTCAATAAAATAGAAAGGGAAGCAATCCTCCCTAAATCATTCCTGGAGGCAAGTATTACACCAAAACCAGAGAAAGACCCATCCAAAAAGGAGAACTATAGGCTAATCTCCCTAATGGACATTGATGCAAAGATTCTCAATAAAATACTGGAAACAGAAGGCAACAAATCATCAAGAAGATTATACATCACTACCAAGTGGGATTTATCCCAGGAATGCAGGTATGGTTTAATCCATGGAAACCAATAAATGTAATACACCACATCAACAGAACTAAAGACAAAAATCACATGAGCATCTCAATAGCCACAGGAAAAGCTTTCAATAAAGTTCAACACTTTTCCATGTTAAAAACCTTACAGAAACTTGGAATAGATGGTATCTACCTCAATCTGATAAAAGCCATCAATGACAAACCAACACCCAACATTATACTAAATGGACAAAAACTGAAAGCTTTCACTCTAAAATCAGGAACGAGACAAGGATGTCCACTATCACCACTCCTATTCAATATAGCTCTGGAAACATTAAACAGAGCAATTAGACAAGAGAGAGAAATAAAAGTAATAAGGATAGGAAAGGAAGAAGTTAAATTATCACTATTTGCATATGACATGATATTCTACATAGGAGAACCTAAAAACACCATCAAAAGGCTACTAGAGTTAATAAACAAATTTAGCAGTGCAGCTGGATACAAAGTCAACACTCAAAAAACAGCAGCGTTCCTGTACACAAACAACAAACTCACTGAGAGAGAAATTATGAAAGTAACACTTTTCACAATAGCATCCAAAAAAATGAAATACTTGGGAATCAACCTAACAAAGGATGTAAAAGACCTATATGCTGAAAACTATAGTGCTGTAAAAAAAAAAAAAAAGAGATTGGAGAGGATGTCAGAAAATGGAAAGATATCCCTTGCTCTTGGTTAGGAAAAACCAACATTGTGAAAATGGTCATACTCCCAAAACTGTTATACTGATTTAATACAATTCCAATCAAAGTACCATTAACATACCTTATAGATCTAGAGAAAACATTCCTAAAATTCATTTGGAAACAGAAGAAACCTAGAATAGCAAAGGCAATTCTGGGCAACAAAGGCAAGGCAGGAGTCACCACAATCCCTGACTTGAAATTATATTGCAAAGCTACAGTGATAAAATCAGCATAGTACTGACAAAAAAATAGACCTGAGGATCAATGGAACCAATTAGAAGATGCAAATACAACTACAAAGACACTCAGCCACCTTATATTTTACAAAGGGACTGAACATGTTCACTGGAAGAAAGATAGCCTCTTTAATAAATGATGCTGGAAAAATTGGCTTTCCACATGCTGAGGACTGAAACTAGACCCATGTCTATGACCATGCACTAAACTAAAGTCAAAATGGATCAAAGATCTAAATATTAAAATAGAAACACTAATCTACTAGAAGACAAGGTAGGTAGAAATCTTGAAGACATAGGGGTAGGCAAAGAGTTCATAAACAAAATGCAAACCACATGGGTAGTACTTCAATCAACAACTGGGATCTCAACTTATTAAAAAGTTTTTGCACTTCAAAAGAAATTACCAATAAAGTGAAAAGAAACCCCACAGAATGGGAAAGAATTTTAGCCAACTGTCCCTCAGACAAGGGATTTATATACAGAACATATAAAGAATTGAAAAACATTAGGCCCCCCCAAATTCAAAGACCCAATTCAAAAATGGGCATCTGAGATGAACATGCACTTCTCAGCTGAGGAAATACAAATGGCAAATAAATACATGAAGAAATGCTTAATATCACTGTTCATTCGAGAAATGCAAATTAAACCAACATTGAGACTTCATCTCATTCCAGAAGGAATGGCTGCCATCAAGAAATCAACCAATAACATGTTGGTGGGGCTGTGAGGAAAAAGGAACAATTCTCCACTGTTGGTGGGAGGATAGACTGGTGAGACCACTGTAGAAATCAGTATGGAGACGCCTCAAAAAAGTAGAATTGGAAGTCCCACTCAATCCAGCTATTCCCCTTCTGGGTATTTTCCCAGAAAAATTGAAAATGTCATGTCACAGTGATATATGTGCACCCATGTTTATAGCAGCACAATTTGTAATAGCTAAATCTTGGAAACAACCAAAATGCCCATCAACCGCAGAATGGATGAAAAAGATGTGGCATTTTTATACAATGGAATATTACTCAGTGATAATAAAGGATGATTTTGAGGCTTTTATAGGTAAGTGGAGCCAATTTGAGACTACATTCATAAGTGAAATAAATCAGACTCATATTTGTAAATATTGTATTGTCTCCCTAGTGTAAAATAATAATAATAAGAAGAAACTGAAAGAGTAATATGATCCAAGATGTACAATAGATATTGTAATAATGAAAGGGAAAGAACGTGCTCAAAATTAAAGAACAGTTGGGATAGGGGAAATGAGAAATGAAAGAAAGGAAAAGATTATATGTATGTAGGTATACGCATATAACTGTATGTATGTATAGGTGGGCAAGGTACATAACTATACTACAATTTCTGTTAGTTCATAAAAAAGAACAGTTTGTGTTGTCATTGTATGATTGTCTGATCATTTTTATGCCTAGATTTTGTAACTTGAACATCTACTTTGAAGATAACAGTATGCAATATCTTAACTAGTGTTGATTTCTTACAGTTTTTTTAAATTCTGTATTATTTCTACCACTTTTTCTGTTTTACTTTTTAAAATAAAAAAAAGAAAGTCAACTGACCTGGACTCAACCTCCCAGAGGTTTAGAAACTTGTTTTTCTAGTTCCCAGCTGATGAATAACACCTAAGCTGCCTGCTGGAAAGGCATAACTGCTCTGCTGCTATATCTGGCATAAACTGGTTACAAGAAAGAAACTGCAAATTTGTTGGAGCTGCTGGCTTCTATAGCCTCTTGATCTTGAAATAGATCAGTGATGCTGATTCAGACTGCCAGTCCCTGGGAGCACCCAATAGCCTACCTGTACAAACATGTGGATCCAGTCACTAAGGTCTGCCTCCTCACTATTCCTGTGTGTTCTAACAGCCTCTGTTTTTCTGATCAAGAAAAGTGACAATCTCACCCTAGGCTGAGACCTAACTTTCCAGGTGCCACATGCTGTCATGCATTTCCTGAATAACTATGGACCACTCAATCCTGCCATGTACCCGCTGCCAAGTTGAACCTACCAGATTATGACTGCTTGGCACTGACAGATAAACTGTTCCCCAGCTGACCAGACTTAAGAAATGAACCCTTGACAGATGCTGAGTACATCCTGTTTATGAATGGGAGTAGCTCTGTTAGGAATGGAGTTTGATGGGCTAGATATGCTGTGGTCACCTTGGACAAAGCTATTTTGGTCACAGCTCTTCTGCTACTGATTTCTGCTGTTGTTTGGAAACCTGCCACCAATGCAAAATAATTCAATCCAAAGCCCTAAAGCACCCTCTGAGGATTTGATTGATTGAAACATCAACCCCATCTAGAAAAATCTTTACCCAGAAGATCAAAGCCAGACCTGCCCCCACCGTATGTTCTGCAAGCTCAAACCGCAATGCTGATATCTGTACCCCTGCACCCAGCTTAGACGTCAGCATCTGTGTCACTGGCACTGACCTCATGCAGTACAGTCGAGTCTCTCTCATTTAAAGATAAACAGATAGACTTCATACAAATAGAACATTACAGGAGTTACAAATACCTGTTAGTGCTCATCTGCACCTACTCAGGTTGGCCAAGAAATTCCCTACCCACACTAAAAAGCCAACAGGAGTTTTAGGGTCTTGCTGTGAGAAATCATCCCTAGATCCACAAAGTCAAAAAAATAAAAATGCGACCCTATAGAAACACCTTGTAACCAGTTAAAAGACCAGTTATACCTGTAGACATTCCTGCACACACATATAACACAGGTGCCTGTTAACTACCTCTACAATTTTCAGAAATCCAGTCTTAGATCCACTGGAGAATTTCCCTGGACAGCTCCTGCAGGTCTCACTCTAAAGAGACAACACACTCAAAGTCCTGCTGTGGTCACTCCAGATGCTCACCAATTCGTGCATGGCTGAAGCCGGAGGACACTGTTCAGCAGATTGCTCCATACCTGAAATATTTCCCTTCACCTTTTCAGGCTGCTAACCCCAGTCCTTGCTTCCCTGTCCCCTTATAGCTGTGTTTTTTGCCTTAAACTCTATGGACAGTTGCCCCAAGAAAATAGAACAATCAATCAAATGCACGGCCAAGATTTGATGAGCATTCAAGGCACACTGGACACTCTCCTAGATCAGACTAACTCCCTTACTACCTTAACAGAGTAATGTTACAAAACAGACAGGACTAAACTATGTCTCATCCTAAAAGCAACTTAGGAAAAAACTCTATAAGACAATCTTGGGAGCATTGGCTAGGGCCTATCCCAGGATCAGTGACAGCCCTAATGTTATTGCTTCTAGTTGGGCCTTGTCTCAGATCACATGCAATATGTGCAGCAAAGATTTGATGGGGAAATTAGAAGAAGGAAGAAATGTAGCAGAAGATGCTCCCCTCCCAGTCAGTATATTTCAGTTTGTTAGCTGCCCAGGTAATAGTTAAAGTTATAGTTCCTGTTACTTTTGTTTCTTAGGAATGACTGGTCATTGTGATGCACAGCTGGTCACTGTGAGGCATAGTATAATCCC
This sequence comes from Dasyprocta punctata, assembly GCA_004363535.1. NCBI lineage: Eukaryota > Metazoa > Chordata > Mammalia > Rodentia > Dasyproctidae > Dasyprocta > Dasyprocta punctata. The sequence continues at coordinate 18,578 of RJWM01016509.1, forward strand.
CAATTGACAGGCCAATCTGCATTTGTACTTCCTGCTTGCCTATCCCATATAAGCCCAAAACCACCAAAGATCGGGTCCTGACATTTTGAAGGATAATTGGTTTCTTGTCAGTGTTCGTCTGATGTTAAATAAATCTGCCTCCATACAAAACAGAGGAATGAAATAAACCTTCAATAAGTTACCTAAAAGAAAAGGTGATCTGAGAAGTCTCAAACAAAGAATTTAAAATAATCAGCTAAAGAGTTAGAAGAGAAAAAAATGATACATGAACAAAATTAAAAATTTAATGAAAATATATAAAAACTATAAAAACAAACTAAATAGACATTCTGGATCTGAAGAACATGATTATTTAAACGAAATTTTTCACAGAGAGCTTCAAAAGAACACTCAGTGTAGCAGAAAAATCCGTGAACTCAGAGATAGGTCAATTGAAATTATCCAGTCAGAGGAACAAAAGAAAAAAACAATGAAAAAGAGTGAAGAATGCCTATGCATTTGTGGGATACAACCAAGCAAAATTTACACAATATGGGAATTATAGAAGGAACAGAGAAAAAGAAAAGGGTAGAAAGCTTATTTATTGAAATAATAAGAGAACATATTTCAAATCTGGAGAGAGAGAGATGAATATCCAGATTTATAAAGACCAAATAAACTCGAACAGATAAAAGAGATCATCACTGAGACACATTATAATAAAAACCTCAAATGTCAAAGAAAGAATTTTGAAAGCAATGAGACAAAAGCAACTTATCACATACAGAGGAAGGTCAGTAGACTTCCTAACAATGACACTGCAAATCAGAAGAGAATGAGTTGATACATTCAAAGTGCTAAAAGAAGAGGGCAAAAACTGTCAGGAAAGAATACTGTACCAGCGAGACTATCCTCCAGAATTTAAGAGAAAAAGAATTTCTTAGAAAAACAAAAACTGTCTGAGTTAATCACTCATTTGCTCTCATATACCATAATTAAACCCCAACCCTAATGCCTATTTTTAGTACAGAAATCAGTGGTCTGCTTGTTTTCCATGTCTACTAATGTAAGCAATGATACAACTCAACTTGGATGGTTGCCATATCCTTGGGTGTACAAAGAGGTCTCAGAAGTAGGAAGGGGTATCTCAGAAACCCATAAACTGTAAAGCTAAGTTAAGAAAATCATGACACAAGGTGTATAGAGGTACCTAGAAACTGGAAGCTGCCAGTGTGATTATAGCTGTACAGTGGACGATTGACCAAATATACTCAGTATTTACATACAAAAATGTGAGTGTGCAAAAGAAAAAACAATACGTGTTAGTTTTAGATAGGCCTTAGTATTAGATTTCAATTCTATGGATCCTGAAAAGAAACTAATCTTTCAAAAACACGAAGATTTTTTGGTACTCTTTTTCTTTCATTGGTTTTCAGAAGTTTGAGGTTTTTTTCATCTTTTTTTTCTTTTTTTATGAGGATTTCTTCACAGTTTTTTGTTTTTCTCTTATATGATATTTTTGTTTTTTTCTTCTTGTTTATTCTTTTCTTGTACTTTTGTGTAATTCTATTAATTTTATTTTACTTCTTAATAGGATCCTTTATACCACTTTTCTCTCCTCCTCCAAGAATTTGAGTCCTTTTCTTTATTTTTCAATTTTTACTTGTTTTATTTTCTCATTACCCATCCTTTGCACCTTTATTAGTATAACCATTAACCTCTATTAATCTTTAGATATATAGTAAACTCTATGCTATTAATCCTGAATTCTTTTCCATTGTTAATAATGGTATAGTTGTTGAATTTAATAGATGTTTACTGTGTATCAATATTTTGCTTCTCTTTGTGTTTGCATTATAATTATAGAACTCTTTTTTATGAATAAGCAGGGTACAGTGGTAGATTTTATTAGTTATTATGGTATGTTAATATTCAGTTTGTCTTTGACTCTTATTGCTGTGATATTATTGCTATTGCTGAGGTAGCATAGTTGCTACTATTTTTTTTCTGTATGTCAACATCTGGTTTTTCTTTGTATCACCAATAATAGTGCAGCTCACTTTTAGAGAACTGGGTGCTGATCCTAATATACTGTAGACTCCTCTCCCAAGTTAATGAAAGTGTTTTGATATTGAGACTGAGGCAAAGGTTTACAGTTAGTCATGCTCAGAGTGCATCACTAAAAAGCAGACATTAACTAAAGAGGCATCCATACTAGCAGAAAAGTCTTCAGACCCACAATCTCCAGCACAAAACAAACAACAGAAACATGAGAAGGTAACAAAATGCTTCCAAAACTTACAACTCTCTCAAAACTTATCTAAGGGGCATTCAAGTGGAGGAAATCAAAAGCCAATCAGCCAAGTTATACAAAACATGAAAGAAGACAAAAAATCAGATTAATAAAGTTCTCAGAGAGCTTAAAGAAGATACAACAACAGACAATGGATTTAATAAAGAAAATAATCAGCGAGGTAATCAAAGACACTAATAAAAAGTTATCTGAGCTAAACAAAACAATACCAAACATGAAAGAATAGTTCAGCAAAGAATTTGAGTCCATGAAATGATACCTAACAGAAATATAGGAAATTAAAAATTCTCTTGAAAGTATAGACAACACAAGTGACCAATGTGAGGACAGACAGAGAGAACTAGAAGATAGGGCTGATGCAGGTGATTATATACTCAAAAGATAACTCACAAACAATAAGAAAACATGAAAAGCAGATCCAACAGCTGCTAGATGACACGAAAGCACTAAGATTAACTGGAATTAGTGAAAAATCAGAAGATAGCCAAAATAGTATCAAAAAAAGTGTTTACAAAAATAGTAGTAGAAAACTTTTCAAATATGGGAAAAGAATTTAATATACTGATGAGCAAGGCATATAAACCCTACAAAACCATGACCATAAAAAACTTCTCCATGAAACATCAAATAATTAAAATTAACCTATACACATCATCAGGCAGATCAATATGCAATGAAACTGGAAATAAATGGCAAAAGAAACCACAGAAATTATGCAAATACTTGTAGAATAAATAATACACTCTTCAGTGATCAATGGATTATAGAAGAAATCAAAGAAAAAACTAAACAATTCCTGAAATCAAATATTTAGGCCAGTACAACATATCAGGACCTATGGAACACAATAAAAGCAGTCTTCAAAGGGGAGTTTATATATATCTGTGAATGTTCACATGAAAATAATTGAGCCCAAATATATAATCCAATGATGGACCTCATGGTACTGGGAAAACAACAATAATCCAAGTCCAAAGCTAGTATAACAAAGGTATTTATAAAGATCAGAGCAGAAATCAATGAAATTGGAATTAAAAAATACAAAGAATCAATGAATCAGAGCTGGTTCTTTGAAAGAATAAATGGAATGGACAAATCCTTGAACACTTTTACAGAAAAAAAAAAGACCCGAATAATACAATTAGAGATGAAAAATGTGAAATCACAAGGAACACTGCCAAAATCCAGACAATCAATGACTACTTCTAAAGCCTGTACTTCAGTAAAGAATAGGATCCAGAAGAATTCACCACTGAATTCTACAAGAATTTCAGGGAAGACACAATGTCAATATTCCTCAAACTCTTTTATGAAACTGAAAGGGAAGGAGTATTGCCAAAGTCAGTTTTGAAAGCTAGCATTATCTGAATTCCAAAACCAAAGATCCAATTTAAAAAAACAGCACTTAGGCCAATCTTTTAAATGAAAGTGAATGCAAAAGTCCTCAACAAGATATAGCAAACAGAATGCAACAAGTCACCAAAATGATCACACCTCATGACCAAGTTGGTTTCAACCCAGAAATGCAAGGATGATTCAACATACACAAATCAGTCAATGTAATGCAGCATATAAGAAGCGAGGCCAAAAATCACATGATCTTCACAATAAACACACACACACAAAAACCCTTGATAAAATTCTACATATATTCATGATAAAATCCCACAAAAAATGAGTTCAGAAGGAACTTATCTCAATTTGAAAAAAGTCAGTTTTGATAAGCCAGTGACCATCATAATAAATGGGGGAAAGTTGAAAACTTTCCCTCTAAAATTAGGAACAAGACAAAGATGTTGACTATCTCTGCTTCTGTTCAATATAGTAATTAAATGCTACCTGCAGAATATAGATTCTTCTCAGAAGCACATGGAACATTTTCCAAACTGACCATGTTAAGCCATAAAACAAACAGAAGAAAATACAAATAAACAAAAAAAAATACTGCTAAGCAAGGCATATAAGAATTAATATTGTTAAAATCTCATTATTATTTGAAGTATTCTATGGATTGAATGCAAGCCCCATAAAAATACCACTGGCATTTTTATAGAAATAGAAACAAATGTAAAGTTCAGATGGAATGAAAGAGTCTAGATAGACAAAATAATCTTAGACAAAAGTAATGGAGCAGTAAGACTCATGACATCTTACTTCAAAATATAATGCAAATCTATAGCAACGAAAACAACATGTCACAGGTATGAGAGCCAACAAATGGACCATTGGCACTGATTACAGACCCAACAAATTAATCCACTAGGTAACTAATTTTCTACAAAGTTGCCAAAAATATGCACTGTATAAAACTGTCTTCAATGAACTGTGCTGGGAAAGTTATACATCCATATAAAAAATTAAATCACTATCTTCCACCACATATAGAAATCAACACAAAATGGATAAAAGGCCTAAATATAAGATATAAATCCAATAAGAAAAAATATATGGAAAACATGTTGATACATTAGTAGAAACGAAGATTTATTGGATGGGACCTCAAAAGCAGAAACAACAAAAGTAAAAATACACATAGGGCTATACCAAACTGAAAAGGTTCTGAATAACAAAGAAAACAATCAGCAAAGTGGAGATCTAACCTGTCAAATGGGGGAAAATATTTGCAAATTATCTATCCAACAAGGGATTAACTTTTAGAATATATAAAAGCTCAAACCACTCAATAGTAAAAAATGAGTCATTTACCTTGAATAGTCATTTATCAAACAAAAACATACTAATGGCTAGCAAGTATATGAAAAACATATTCAATACCACTAATCATGAGAAAAATTAGTTCAACTCAGAATAGCTATTAAAATAGCAAAAATAACAAATATTAATGAGAATAAAGAAAAAGGGATAACTCTTAGAAACCGTTGGTAGAAATATACAATGAATATACTCATTATGGAAAACAAAATGGAAGTTCTCTAAATACTAGAAATATGTCTAGCACAGAAACCAGCACTCCCAGTATTAGTATATATTCAAAGGAAATAAAATCAATATATAAAAGAGATATCTGCACTTCAATGTTCATTGCAGAACTATTTGCAGTAACAAAATACATAGTCAACCAAGGTGTCTTTCAACATAAAAATGGATAAAAGACTATTTTTCAAAAATTAGTATTGGCAGATTGGATAGATGAATAATTGGAATTGAATTTCACACCATATGTAATATACCAATTTGAGATGAATAAAAGATTTCTAGGTAAAGCTTAAAGTTACAAACTTCTAGAGGGAAACACATGGAAAAACTTATTAACATTGCTTCTTAACCTTCAAAGTGCAAGAAACAAAATTTAAAAATAGACAAATGGGATCTCATCAAACTGAAAAGCTTCTGCCCAGGAAAGGAAATAGTTCAACAGAATGGGAAGATACCTGTAGAATACGAAAATAAGTTTGCAAATCACACTTCAAATCATCCAGCTTCTGAATATGTTTCCAAAAAAAAAATGAAATTAGTTTTCCAAACAAATTTTAACACTACCATGTTCATTGCAATACTTTTCACAATAGCAAAGATGGAAACAACTCATCCATCAATAAGTGAGAAAAAATGTGATAAATATACACATAGGGATATCATTCAGTCTTTTCAAAAGAAAAAAATATTGTCATTTGCAGCAAAATAAATGAACCTGTAAGACATTATGCTAAATGAAATAATCCAGAAACAGAAAGATAAATACTGCATTATCTTCTCATAAAAGTGGGGAGTAGAGTGTTAGTTCCAGGAGCTGAGGAGGGGAGTAAATGGGAAGACACTGGTCCAAGGGAATTAAGAATCACTAGGATAAATAAATTCTGGAGAGCTAAGATACAGGGTGGTGACAATTACTACTAATACTATGTTGTATACTGGAATTTGCTTAGAGAGAAGATCTTAACAGTTTTCACCACACACACACACACACACACACACACACACACACACCAACTATATGTAGTGATAAATTATCTTGATTAAAGTAATCATTTTACAACGTATATACATATCATGACATCAGCTTGGATGCTCAAAACACATACAATTTTGTCAATTAAAACACAAAACAGAAAAAGAAAAAGAAAATAAACCCAAACCAGGTGAAAAGAAGGAAAAGGTAAAAATCAGGTCAAAAATAAATGAATTAGAAAAAAGAAGGGAAGGAGGAGAGAGGGAGAGAGGGAGAGAGGAAAGGAGAGGAAAAGTGCTTTATTGAATAGGCTAAGTAAACGTGGAGAATGAATGAACAAGAGTAAGGAGAGAAGGCACGAATCAAAATGGTGGTAAAAACACTCTAGGAATACAATACTTTAGGATTATGTTCTGGGGACATAATTATACACATAGTACAGACTTAAGAATAGTAATTGTAAAGATAAATTTTAAAAATGTATCGAAAACAATTCGGTAAAAGACCCGCAAGCCTAGAACCATTAAATAAGAAGAATCAAAATTGCGAGCTCTATCACAACACCACATCTGCATGGTTTTATAGGCAAATTTACCAGAGATTCAAGGGCTGTGTTTCATGTTTTGAGGAAAGAAGGGCAAGGCTCGAGAGGGGGCTGCAATGACAGCCCCACTGGAGAGAGGAGGGCGCTCCTCCCTCAGCTCTCCGCTCCCGCCGCTCTCCCCTCCGCCTGACCTTCCCCAGGCTGCAGGCGGCAGCAGCTGCTTGTGACTCCACAGTGGTATCTAAAACAAATTGCCCAGTCTTTGAGACATGCTATTTTAGAATTCCAAGTAGTTCGTGCATACCATTAAATTATTTATAAACTCTTGATTTAGACTAGAATAAGAAATATTTTTTTCTAGTATGCACATAATGAAAACTTACAGTCTTTGTTTTCCAAAAAGATATATTGATGTGCCATAGGTTTCTTTTTTGACTTTCTTGGAAATAGTTTTCAGTCGATTGTGAATATTATACTATTATTGTTAACAGTAAATTTAACTTATATTGCAGTATATAGCTTGAAAACAATGTACAGATTTTGTAATACTCTGCTAAAATATCTGTATAACACTTATTCTGCTATTCTTTAATGCTCATTTCGTGTGCTGGCTGCAATTTTATAGTTTGTTTTGGTGATAGTATTTGTATACCAAATTTATTAAATGAGTAGATATTTTTCCTCAGATTTCATAATATTCTTTTCAGGGAAAACAACATTGTTTACTCTAAAAAGCTGCACTAAAGGAACCTCATGTAAAGAGCTTTGCTAGAGCATCTTTAGGAAGAAGAAAGACAATACCAGATTGTTGGATGATGAGTAACGTTTAATTTGGGTGGTGACAACTTCTATCGTCTAAACTTTGTGAGAAAAACGTACCAAGTTTTTAACAATAGTAAACCTAAAGCCTTCTGCTGTTATTCAGAAAGCCTTCAAATCACTCTACTTTCACAGATACAACTTTTAACACTATGAAAAGATTTGACTAACAATTTAAACTTGGCTTGTTTTAATTTTTGTATAGTCTTTTGCCTGAATTTCTGTGTCCATGAAACAGAATGTTTTCTCCTTCTTGAACTAATTTTATAACATACTTGATAATACTACCAGTTCAGATATAAAAATCATTTGTACATTTTGCATTATACAGCTGTTACAAAAGTAGGTGAAACAGACCAATTACTGTAATATTTGCAGGTTATCCATATCTTTTAGAAGTCACAACAGAAAACCAATTTATTTGCATATCTGTGGCTCCTGTTGGAAGGAAAGTAAAATGACGAGGAAGCTCGGGTAAAATAAAAATGTGTCTCAAGGTATTTTCCTAGAATTAATTGCAAAGTTAGTACTGAAGGCTTTTGATCAGTCCCTGAAACATTCGTTTTAATGATAAGACTTGCTTTGATTACTTAAGGAAAAATATTCATTTTCATTTAGCCTTCATGAATTTAATCATATGACAGAACATTAAAAATTAATGTAATGAAAGATTCTATTCACATGCACATTTATTCCTGTGCTTGGAAAAATTTGTTAATAGTTTTTATTGAAGCTATCAGCATTAAGGGACATATACCTGCTGCATTATACATTGTGAAATTGAATGATTTAAATAGTGATTACAGTTTTTTCTATTATAGGTTATTTAAGCATTTCCACTATTGGAAAAATATATGTGGCTATTTTACCCTGCATCTCATATAAAAAGACAGTTTTTTCCTGTTTTGTCATAAATTTTTTCTGCATAAATGACTTGTAAACTGTATGTTACATTTTGGAGTCTGTTATGATTTGGATCAAAAATGTCCCTCAAAAGACTTCATAGGTGCACTTCTGGAAGGTGATCAAGTCATGGGACACTAACCTCATCAATCGATTAATCCAAGTTCATTGCAGAAAGTGCTTTTAAGGAGTGAGGTCTGGCTGGAGGAAACAGACCTCTGGAGGTAGGAGGGATCCCTTGAAGATTATCTCCTCTATCTGCCCCCCTCCTCATCTCTCCTTGGCCACCATGGAATAAGCTTCTGCTGTGCCTTTCCTCCATGATGTTTGTGCCTTGGAACCAGCCAACCATGGACTAAAACCTCAGAAAACTTGAGCCAAAATAAACCTTTTCTCCTTAAATTGCACATATCAGGTATTTCAGCCCAGCAATGGAAGAGCTGATTAATACAGAGCCAGTTTAGAAATAGAATTAAATGTCTTATGTAGTCCTACTATTTTTGAATTTAAAAAATGATTAAAAAGTAAAACAAATTTAAAAATTAAGTCCAGAAAACAAAATAGTTTAATACAAATTTGTAAGATTTTTTCTTTAATATAGATACTTGAAAATAGAGAAAGCAGGGGACAGTTAAAGTACTTTTCAAGTAGAAATATCATACTAAAACAATTGGTAAATCTAGAACATCTTTAAAGTTTACAAAAAATAAAATACACTTTCTCTTTGCTATCCTGTTAGAAGTACTTGTTTACCATAGTAATTTTAAGCCAAAATAGTATTTTTATATTTTTTAATTTCAAACCTGTAAAGGCAGCAAATGAATAATCTGCACTACAACTCTTGAAATAAGTTATTGATTATGAAGACCGTAATTCTGTTTAAATTTTGCCAGTGACAATTTTGTGACTAAAATTTCTGTGGTTGGTTGCATTACATGACACACAAAAGTGACCCCCACCTCATATGAAATAAATATTTGATTTGATTTTACCAAAAATAAGACTCATCCATCTGGTCACTTACAAATTCTGAATTATACTTACTGAAATATGATATATTATGTTCCTAGCTTATATTTCAATTTCAATTGTGCTCGTCTCCATTTTCATGACTTATAATTGTCTTGTAGATTACAGATCAAATTCCAAGTAAAACTTTTAATGCCAATGGGAAAAAAAGAAAAAAGAAAACATTCTCCAACTTTCTTGATCCAAAATAGGAGAGCACAAGAGGGCAAAAGAAATTTATAGGTCAACACTTTTCAGGAATTTTGAGACAAAAATCTCATAATAACATTACGACTTCACTCATGAATGTGAAGCAGGCACATTTGTAAAAACTATGACGATTACAAAACATTTAACGATTTACAAAAGCATGTGACTGTTTCAGTGAAGGCAGAAAAAAACAGTGAAAATACCATTTTAAAAATGAAATGAAATAGGAAACAGAAGTTAGAACTTTTTGGACTAAGAAACAGAGGAAGGGAGGAGGGAGAGGTGAAAAGGGGATGAAAAGAGAATTAAGATATGCTATATATGTGCACCAATTCTCCACAATGAATGTAATTATTATGTACTCTCCACATATAGTAATAAAAATAAAAAAATTAAAAAGAAATAATAGCCTTTCTACTTGTCAGATGTAGTATGTTTAACAAAGACTTTTAAAGTCTAAAATAGCAGAAGGTGGCAAGAATATGGAGCAGTAGGAGTCTTGTACACTTCTGGAAAAGAGTAAATTGTAAAATATTTTGAGATTATCTTGCAAAACTGAAATTGCATTTAATTTAAAACCAACTTACTAATCCATGCCCCCAGAGAACCGTCATTCCAAGTGTATTCCTTGGACCAGCTGCCTTTCACAAACTGCTACCAGACAGTAAAAGAGTTAGGCTACCCTCAAGAAACTTACATAAATGCATGTGGAGACAATTGTAAAATCATCACCATAAAATTAATTGGAACAGTAAAAATTTGAACTAATACACATTTATTTCATCTGGAAAATTGATAAATTGTGGTAGGCACAACCAATGGAATTCTTCATAGCAGTTAAAGTACATCAGCCACACTGATATACTTTAAAGGGCAGTTTTGAGTATAAAAGATAAACTTCAGTGTAATAAATAATGAAAATTATTTGCATCAAGACTAAAAACATGCAAAATTATTCCACCACTTAAAAATATCTGAATACTGAGCAAAGATACGAGAACACACTTTTTATCATTTATACATGAAACATGGAATGGTGAAGATAAAATCAGATAGGGGCAGGACTTAGATCAAGAAAAAATACACAGAGGCTTCAGCTATGTCAAGCAATTTTTGAAAAAGTCATCGGCAATTATGAAAAATATTAAGAACTGATATATCTTGATGGCTCCATCAGTGTGCATTATAGTATTTTTTGTTTGAAATATTTCATAAGTTTCAAGTTCATGATTTAGAAAAATAGCTCATAATGGTCTCATTTTAGAGATGAAGGAAATGAACTATAAAGAAAGTAATGGTCCTAGAAGCCATGTTCCTTGATTCCCAGACTCCTGAACTGTATTTACCTTTATATGAGAATTACAAAGCACCTTCAGGGGTATTTTCACTAATATCTTTGATGATCTTCACCTTGTTTGGGCAAACAGATGAAATTAACAAATTATCAGCTAAGCAACTAATTTTAAGACCTGTAGACTTCTTCCCAGAAGAGAAACAATTCTAAGGAAAATAGTATAGCCACTGCAGACTTCTTTGCTCATAGCCCCTTTGTTTGAAGATTTTGCTAATTTGCTTTCCATCATTCCAATAAAGAATAGGCAAAACTAAACTTAAATGTTCAAAGTAGTGACAAAACTGTATCTAAATGGCCTTCCCTGAAATAAAGTAAGAAATTTATAATGACATGCCACCAAAGACCATAGCATCTCACCTCAGGGTATCTCCACACTTTTAAACAGGTTTCCCCACAGACTCGACTGTAGGATATGTATGCGAACTGTTTCAGATTTGCTTTTATATGAAAAAAGATTTCATAATCAAATAACAAGAGAATAACAATAGTTAAAACAGTGCATACCATTATCTTGAAAGTAGTTAGTTCCTCAGAGTACAAGACATAAACTAAAAAGATTCATATAAAAGATGAACAGATAATAACACAAATCTTTCTTTTCAGTCAACTAAGATAAACCTGTAGCATAAATAAAGCCAATTAGCATGTGAATTGAAATTTTTTTTTAAGAATGGAATTTCTAGTTTGGGGAAGTATTGAATTCTCCTTATTTCCTGTTTATTGCAGATCTATTTGTGTGTGTGTGTGTGTTCCTCGCACAGGAGAAACCATGCTTCTGCTTCACATCGAGTCATATCACCTTCGAGATCCACACTTGTAAATGATAAACAATCACTCTCAAAGAGAAAGTAGAAGCATCAGAATTATGATTATACTTGGTTGGATAAGGCAATAAAGCCCTTTGCATCTATCTTTTTTGGTGTGCCGTGATTTAAAGAATATTTAAAACAGCCTAGGCAAAGGAGAAGCTCTTTGTCAGCCTATTGTAAGGTAATGAAATAAGGTTGCATTATCTGAGGCATCGATTCCTCCCAACAGTTGCGATAGAGGATAGAGACACCATACCTTTCTTTGAGAATCTTCTGGAATTTGATTCGCATCAGTTTGCCCTGTGCTCTAGCTTGGAATAATGTGAAGACTTTGGACAGTCTCTTATCTCTCTCTTCTTCCAATTGACTCAATAAGCTAGCTTTTAAAAATACCTAAAAGAAGCAAGTCAGATACTAGTTTCACTCATCCTGAGTATCATGCATCAGTTGAGTATTTTGTATCTCCTGGGGGACAACAATATCAGTCCTATTTTTTTTCTCAGGTTTTATTTAATGCATAAAATCTATGTCCTGGAAAATATGATATTCTAAATCTGAAATTTGCAAAGGACATTTTATTTAATCTTGTGGTAGGTTGGCTGCTTAATAACTTACCTTATCCTTCCTCTTATTTTTTTCACATGTCTAGAGAACATGGTTTAAGTTTAAGAAGTGCCTAGACCTGCAGTGCTCCAAAGTGTCTGGAAGGGGACCATAAACATTTTCTCTTAAGGGCCATAGCATCAATATCTCTAGGTAATGAGGGTAATGTAAAATCCTGTAGACTATTCCTATTCCTTACCAACTTCTAACTTAAGATTTTAAGCAAATAAGAAATATTTAAAAATTAGATCATGATATGGCCCTCATGTTACAGTCCTCTGGATTTGCTTTAGAAAAAAGTACCTTAGTGTAAGAGAACAAAGACATGATATAACTTTTTAAAAAAAATAATCAATAACAACAAAGGTGAAGGAAGTGAGGTTGCTGGAGTCCATATCACAGAAACATGCAGAGTGCCTCCATAAAGGTTACTCGGCCCTGAGAGTGAGTAGTATGCCTACCACATTTGCATATTCTCTTCTCATAGGCACAAGCCTAAGTGTGAATATGCCCTTCGTATATGGGCTTTAGGACCCTCACTTGCTTAGTGTGAGTTCTGGCCCAGATGAGTGGTATATAGCAAAAATAATTAAACATATAAGGAAGCATTACAGAAAATCATTGGAAACAACAAAAAAAATGCTGATTTCCAGGCACCCAAAATATGAGTCAAGTAACATTTTATAAACAAATCATACAGAGTTCTTTTTCTATGATTTCTTCACTTTGGTTCCTCCTACTCGTCTACATCCATAGTGATATAGTTGTCAAGAGGAGCAATCTGATGTTGACTACCAGGTAAGAGTAAATCTATGAGAAGTTTCACAAAATATATGTCTTTTAGATGAAGTGGAATTTAAAGAACTTTGGTTTAGTTTTCTTTTTTTGGATAGTTGGGTTGACTTTAAAGTTGTTAAATAATTCAGATAGTCTTCTAAAATTTACTGCCTAAGACAGTACAGTGGATGAATTAGTTTGTAGTCAATTAGCTCCAGGAGGCTGATTTTCATTTTTCTTGCTGTGATTTATATAAATTTCCTAGTATTATAAGGCTGAACCAGTATTTTTATATGTCACAAATTTGCTTAGATAACTAATTGTAAAAAATGTAAATGTAGTCACAGTGAGGCTTAAGAAGCACTGGGTATTCTTTTTCAAAGAGCACTGAAGTTTCCACTTTAAAATTAACTCTATTTGTCTTATTTCTGGCCTTGAGATCTAAAGAGTACCTTATTTTATTATGTAAAGATTCATTGATATTTTAAGATACACACTCTAATTTCTCTCCAGATGCATTCCTTGAAATTTCTTATTTACCTTAGTGATTCCAAATTGGTACTGAGTATGATATGTCTCCAAGGAACCAAGTAGTTCTTCAACTGCTTTTTTGTTGCTCACAAACTTGGTCTCTGAAAAGATCTTTGGGTTCAGAATACAGTACCTAATTTAAAATAGGATCAGGGAATCTTATGATTCAAATGAAGGTTAATCTGGACCAATAAGGTGAAAGACGATAGAGACTTTTACAGCTCCCACCAACATGCCTAATTTTCACAAAAGTTTTGCTAACAATAATGCAAATGTAAGCAACAATCCCTACTTTTGGTGTGATTGTTTGTACTTTTCATATTGTCTTACATATCAACTCCGTTTCACTTCTGCTCAACTAGGAAGTGAGTGATTGACAGGAAAAACAAGGAAAGAAAGGCAAGCCTAGGTATTTCTACCTTGTGGGTAAGGAAATTGAAAAGCAGAGACATAAAATTTCTTTTGCAAAATGTCTTCACAGTAACAGCAAGTTGGCAAAAAATAAGAAAAATTCTTTTTAGTTCCTAAACAGTTATGGTTTATACACTACCACATTTTGCTCAAATTCATGAGTATAATTATACTTTTAGAATTTGGAAAACAGAAAGCAAAGATTCCTCCCCTGCCTTCTTCCACATACACTTTCAGTTTCTTTCCTTTTCCAGGTTTCCAGGGAAGGGACAGTCTGCTTGAGTGGCAGCAACCATTAAGATACACAGCATTTCAGATGTGCAACCCAGGCTCCATAACGTTGTCCTCTATGTATTTCATCTATATATGCATCTATTAACCATTAATTGAGATTTAAGGATATTACAGTGGTGTATCAGACTTAGGGAAAATAGAACTGTCATCATATAGTATCATATATCTCACCACCACCAAAACATATCGATTTGCAGTCTGAAGAGCACTAACCAAACAGCACATCTCTAAACACTGGGAAAGAGAGGACAGAATGGACTGCCTTGGGCCTTTTGGCATCTAGAATGTATGTTTACCTTTGTTTAAAATCATCATAGAGCATTCTGTTTGGAAAACCTTCGCAGCATATCCTAATCCCTTCCAAGACACCATTACAGCGCAGCTGCTGTAGAACGAAGGAAGAGTCTATTACGCCTGAAAAAACGAATTACATTAAGTCTGTGCCTCAAAACATTATCACCCCAGATTTTGTTCTAATAACTCCCTCTAGAGTTAAAAAGTATTAGCTTGATTTAGGTGCACTCTCTGTGATAGGTCATAAGGATTCACTTACTCCCGGCCTGGTAGTAGTCACACTATCTGCCCAAAGACCCAAGAATATTTAAATGTGATTTACCAAAAATGCCTTTAACATGTCAAGCCCTTGAGTTCACAGTTAAGTAAGACTGTATAAAGAAATTCTCCTGTATAAAAATGCTTATGTTTTTGGTGGTATGTTAATGCTAGTATCATATTCATTTTCCAACCAGAAATGAGGTGCAGAGGGTAATAATATGAAAAGAAACTGCCTCCTCCGAGTAGGGCAAATGGAGCAAAAGGGGCAACAAAAAAGGAAGGGAAAACCCACAAAGTTCTCTTTACAATTTTGTCTGGGAGAACTTGGCCACATCCTGGCCTTCATTCTCTGCTGATTATGCTGAAGGCATTTCCATTTTATTCTATAGCATAAGCAAACTTCTGTCACCTCTTTGTTCATCAAAAGAAGCCCTTTTACAACTGTCAGCTGTAGTGTCTGATAGACTGTCTTGGAAAACCACCAAAGGAGCCACTGTATCTGGCTTTCACCAAGTTGTCTGGAAGAATACGAGAAGCACAAAGGCCTGGTCTGCTACATCTAGCATCACAGAAATAAGCCGTATGTACCTGTGTTTTGATTCCTTTCATAGACAGAAATAGATCATCTATAACAAGGTGGGAAAAGTAGGGTCTTCAGACCCCTTAAGATTAAATACATCTATCTCTTTTAAGTACATATGAAGAATTATTTTGATTAGATGATGAAGCTTTTCTTGAAAAACTGCTGAAACTGGGGTTGACTCAATGGAAGGTAACTAATAGGTAACAGAATTGTTCCAAAGTAGAGGTAGATAATTAGATTCCTTGCTAGATGGAAGCAGAGCCCCCATATGTATTCAGAAATCCAGCAGTGGGCTGGTGGGAATGTAGCTCAGTGGTAAAGCACTTGCCTAGTAAGTCTGAAGCCCTAGGTTATTTACCCAAACTGAAAACATAGCAAACTCAGAAACCCAGATAACTGACAAGAAACAGTGAGGCAAAAACATACACTCATGGACAAAGATGAAATGTTTACAATATAAAAACTACAATTATTATACCATTGTTTAGCATCACACTTTCCCACAACAAGCCATAGACAGCCCAGGTTGGGTTCTTAATTATAACAGGTTAATAAAATGCAGGACATACAAAGATGCAGAAATGAGAATCAGCAATATCTGGCTTCATGCTCCAAGGGTGGTTAGTGCTCTAAAGACTTAAGTGCTTGTCATATGCGCCTCTGTGAGGCTGATAGCCTCTAACCAGGGCTCTGTGGAAGACTCTCACTCCACAGAAGGCTAGGAGTCTTCAAATTCATGATGTAAGGAAAGCAATCTATGTCAGGAAAACATTGTTTTGAGAATTAAAAGCAGAAAAAATAAATTCACTGCCACCTTCCTCTCCCATCGTCACCCTGACTCCATTAAGTCACCAAACAACAATCTGCCACTCAGAAGTGCATAACTAAATATATAGCAGGTATATCTGGGAAAGAGATATTAGTGCTTGAGAGGAAGACTAAGAGGGAGTGCTTAACAATTAAAAATGGACTCAAAGCTATCCTCATGGTACACTGAGGTGACCTAGACCAAACAACATACTTACGCTGAAATATCTATCTCAACCCCCTAACTGATTACTCAATCTATTTTTACTGTATTCTGCTTTTCTAAACACAGCATAGGAGCTCATTCACTTTTCAACATTCAATTTAGGGAGAAATTTAAATGGAAATATCAAGTATTCTGATATTACCCAATTGAACCTGCTTTATGAAATCTTTCTGTATGTCTACTTGAATCTCAATTCAAAAGTAGTTCTGAGGAGGTTCCAAAGACCTCACATTAAGCTTAATTTCTTTTTCCTATCTGAAAATACATGCTTATAAAAAATAGAACCAGTAAATGATTCATAAAAAACATTCAACATAGCTTAAATAAGATGTGGTCCCTAGGGTGGAATAAAAACATATCTAGTTCTTACCTGGTGTTTTGCTCACATTGGGATTTATGCATCTCACAAAATGAGGTGCTGTTGATTTCAGCTTAATCATCAATTTATTGAGGTTTTCCTAAAATGGAGACCATAATAAACACAAAATCACTCTGCAATGTCACTAAAATATTTTATAAAGGAATCTAAATCTTTTCATCTTATACCCAACCCATATATCAACAGTAAAAAAGATGAATTCCACATTATCCCCTGCGTACCAAACAAGCAGTATTTCTTTCCTCTGACAAGTCAATATGTATCTGACACATAGTTCAATTGCAATTACATTTCACCTGTTTTGAGTTTGACAGTGTTAACTAATGGCTAAGCAATAAAATGGCTTGGAAAAAAACAATTTTTTGAGTTTTCCATTTGTAGAAAACCTTTACTTTAGGTCAGATTCTCTAAAATCTGGGGGTTCTGACTCAAAGGATGTATTTGGATAGTGAAGAAAGTAGAGTAGGTAAAGGGACAAAAATGAAAAGGGTAATGATGCTGACTCAGCTTCAGTCTGATCCCTGCATGACTGTGAGCACAAATGCACCAATTATACAGCGGTTAATCCCCTCTTGAGGCAAGAGCAAGACAGAGGGGGACAAGGAAGCAGCCTGGCTTCCCATCTGATCCAAGGCAATTTGAACCTGGGAGTTGCTATGAGCCAATGTTTACATCAGCTGGAAGATGGGTGCTGGACAGATGAAGGGAAGCTAGCTAGTTAGTGTCCTCTAAAGTCTTGAATTGGTATCAAGATCAGCTTCAACTTTTCCACCTTGGACAACTTCAGATACTTCATTTTTACTTAGAAATGTGAAATACCAAATAAGTAATAATGATTGCACAACAGTTAATCTATAAACAGATACAATTAAAAATTACTTTATGAAGAGATGCAACCAATTGGAATGATGCTCCTTTCTTGTGTTTCTTCTCCCCAAACTGTAGAGCTTTAAAAAAAATAAAGAAGGTAATTTAAAAACTTTTGCCTGATGGAAATATAAGTTCATGTAAGTTCTGAAAGCAATATGACAATATCTGCCTAGGTCGTCAAAAATAATTATATCTCAACACAAAATGTCTATGAAGCCAGGCATGGTGGCGCACTCCTGTAATCCCAGCACTCAGAAGGCGGAGGCAGGAGGATCATTGCAAATTTGAGACCAACCTGGGCTACAAAGTGAGCCCAAGGCAAACCAGAACTGCATAAAGACACTGTCTCAAAAGACAAAAAGAAATAAAATGTCTATGGAATTTTTCCTTAAGGACATAGTCAGATAATTGTGACAAACACTCCTGAAACATTAATTATGCATTGCGAAGAGTCAAACAAGAATAAAATTAATCAACAATGTCCATCAATAGAAACTTTGTTAATTAAATTATGAAGAAATACATATACAAGGAAATATAGTGGTGCCTCACTTAATGAATTTAATTCTTTCCACAATTCTGGCCACAAACTGAATGGAAAAGAACTGAATCAATCGACTTTTAAATTGATGCCATGGATTCATATAACTAATATAGACAGATTTCTAGGATTTACTTTAACAGAAAAGTAGTTAATAAAATCCATACTTTGCAAATGATGATCCTGAGTGTGTATACAATTTTTAAACTTGAGTGAGTTAAGGGTTACTGTAAACATAAAACAATCTTGAGAGACATGTTAATAGTTAACAGTTGTTATTTCTCTATGTAAGATTATAGGTAATTTTTATGTTCCTCTTTTTAAGTTTTCTATATTATCTGATGCTTCTCACAATATATATTGCTTTCATGGTTTATTAAAAAATTAAACCTACTCTTTTATTCTTTTTCTTTGAGCAAAAGAAACCATGCTAAGCCAAACTGCCTTACAAACACTTGTGCAGTGCTAACTCACTAAAATGTACAGCACCAAATACAAAATCATAAGAAATCTGGAGAAAATGGGTCAACTATTAACATGGAAAACTAAAATAGTGTTCTCTGGGCCTGAGTAGCCACTGTGGGGAGGCAGCTGTCATAAGATCTAACCACTGATGTCCTTTTGAGAGGTCCCAGGTCTTTTGCTTGACTTTTTGTACTATACTCTTTTCCATAAACAAAGAGGAATAGCACTTGATTCTGTAATTAAAAAAAAAAGAAAAGAAAAAACTATAACTCTGGCTTAAAGTACTTGGATTTCTAGGAGAAAGTATGGGCTATTCCAGGCAATTTAATGTTTAGATGAATGAAAACTTGGAGGTAGCTATATTCAGGGATGACTTAAAGAAAGAAATACCAAATAAAAAGGCATAAAGGCATTATGGAAAATTCTCATGTAGTTCCTAAGAACATAGCACACATCCTGAAGAGTTAAAAGACAATTTTCTTCTATTCTCTTCCCAACCCATTCTTTGAGAACTCAACTCAGAAAATTACTCATCTGGGAGCCCTAAAGCTTATGTGATTACTACCTAACAGATTTCTCAGAGGCACTTTAGAAGATATTAGAATCAGGCAAATGAACTGCCTGAAGATTAGCAGAGTTCAAACACGATACTTCCATTTCTCTACCTCCTCTCGTGGCAGGCTCAGGGGATTTCAACTGTGCTTCTGAATTATGTCATCATGTTCTGAAGATTCTGGGAAGGGCTAATTTCTCTCTTCATTCCCTGACCATGTCAATCAGGGGTCCCAAATAACCCCAGTAGGAACTGGAAGTTAACAGGAAGCAGAGTGTAAGGCAAAAGGGAAGAAGAATATTAGGAAGTGAGAGTTCGTGCCTTATTTAAAGAATACCTGATATACTCTGCCCTACTGCAGAATGAATCTGAACACAGGCTGATCAAGTTTTTCATTTTCCCATAATTTCCATTTCTCAAAGAAAAAAAAGGAAATCCTCAGGTACATGTGAAAATCCTTTGACTATTTTTTTTAACTTGTTTGGACCAAATAAAACATGTTTGAAGCCCAGGTAATACTCAGCCACCAAATTGCATCCTTGGTGTATGATGGAGAACTTGCCTCTGTGATTAACACTAATCCAATATGGAAGTTGGTGTTAGCAGCTTAGGTTCAGTATTTTCAAATCCACTGAAAAATGATACAGAAATGTTTATTGAATCCTAAATATGTCTATCTCTCTGTTCTTTGTTGTTGGGAGACAAGGAGAATATAAGACACTGTAGGTTAGGAAACATAATTCTTGCTTTCTTTATGGACTTTGCCACTTACTAGACTTACAAAATTGGAGATGGCACTCTTCACTCATATGTACTTGCTTCCATAAGACAAGGAGAACATCTCCTCTGTATATAGCTGAAAGGACCATGTGAGGAATAAGTAAGATGAACTATCTAAAAGCATACTGTGCATGACAAACTACTTGACAAGATTAGTTGTTAAACTGATTAATATCTTCAAAATGCCTCCTAAGCAGGCATTCCCTGCATGCCAGAGATTGTAACTGAATAAGGTGGATAAGTTGGTTATAGTCCCTGCCCTCAAGAAGTTTCTACTAACCCCAAGTGCACAGAGTACTGTGAAGGAGAGTTCCAAGATACCTGGGGATTACATATTTAAAACACAAACAAACACACACGCACACACGCATGCATGCACGCACGTGAGTTTGGCTAAAATCTGCCTCCATACCTTTTAAATTTGGCTTGCAGGTTTCTCTGTGTCTGATGAACTGTGACTTACTTGATGTACAAACATTGTATCCTACACATCAAACAAATAGCTAAGTCTTATCCAAACACCACCTGCAAGCTGTTCAAACTGTGTTCAAATAAAACGGATGTGATCTATAACCAACTAGACTGTCTTTATACCTCACTCCCGTTCTCTGCATGCCATTTCCTTTATGTAACAATGCAACCTACTCATGTGGTGGATTAGAGTATTTAGAGTATTACAAACCATTTTTTGGATTCAGACTTTTGCCTGCTTCTTTTTTGCCAGACTTTTGCCGGCATCACAAGTAATGCCGATTAAGATCTGTAAAGCTAGATTTGTTGTAATTTTGTCATTTACCCTATATACCTGGGACTTATTATTGCCCCCAAACCATTCATTAAAACTTATTTTGTTTTGTTTGGTTTGATTTGATTTGGTTTGGTTGGTTTTCTCTTTGTAACTAGATCTAGAAGAAGGTAAAAGCAGGCTAGAAATGGACTCCTTGAAACGTGTCTCTCATAGTACACAGACAACATTTTCCTGAAAAACCAGCCTGAGAACAAAAAGGCTAATACAGGGGGATGATTTCAGAGCACAGGAAGCAGAAACAGCATCCCAAGAAGGAAGCAAGAATCTGTGTAAAGCCTGAGGTATTAATGAGTTCCATTAGGAAGCTGAAAAATCAAGGAATATTGACTCACCACTGTCAGTACCAATGTAATTTTCGAAAAGGCTTGCCAGGAGTCTATTGGAAGATTTCTGAAATACAGCCACCACTGTTTCATTAAGAAGTTCTTTGTTCTTTTCAAGCCAACCACTGATGTTATAAGGAACCTTTGGAAAGGGATGCAGTTCATAAAAAAGGAAGAAAATATGTAAATTAGCATAGGAAATTGCATGTTCCTGGAGAAGAATCACTAAATGTGTTGGTTCTTTAATTTTGAACAAGTTTTAAGTAATCATGCTGAATAATACTCCAGAAATTCACAATGCCAACCAAAGAGATTTTTAAGTTTTACCATTTATAGGATCAAAAGAAAGTAAGAAACAAGAAGAAGGATGGAGAAAAGAAGAGTGGAAAGAGACACTGGTAATGAGAGAGAGAGAGGAAGAGGAGGAAAGGGGTAGTGAAGGAGGGAAGATTAAATGTTATCTCTTTAAAAACAGCAATGCATCCTAGTAGTTCTGCATAGAAAACAATTGATTAAATAACCTAACTGTCCTTGACATACAGTAAGCACTAGTGAATATTGACAACTGCAATGGTATTTACTATAAATACACTATATTTAATATTCCAGGTTATCAAATGAAAGAACTAAAAGTCTTTTAGTTGAGTTTCCTTTTCAAGGACAGTTGGTAGATCATTTTTGAAATATTATTTTGAATATTATTTTAGCCTTTGTCAATTTTCTTTCTCCTCCATGCAGAACCACTACCTAGAAGCAGAAAACACACACACACACACCCCAATGGAGAAATGAGAGGCAATGAAAGTCATTAAAATCTTTCGTTGGCCATGATTTGGAGACCATTACTTTGCACTGAAATTTTTTATGGGAAAACAAAATAAAACAAAAATCCTCAATATAAATATCAGTTGAAATAATTACTTCACACACTGAGTTAAAAAGATAAATAAAGAAAAAGCCTGACTTTGTTAGTGTTCCTGCCTTTCTGTAACTGTCCCGCTTTGAGTCCATTTTGAGACTTTTGAACTCTATGCAATGGAATGTTATTTCACTTATGAGTATGGTCTCAAGTTGTATACATTTACCTATAAAAGTCTCAAGTTTACCTTTCGTTATAGCCAAATAGGACTCTATTGCATAAAAATACCACATCTTTTTTGTCCATTCCTCAGTTGATGGGCATTTGGGTTGTTTCCAGGATTAAGCTATTTCAAATTGTGCTGCTATAAACATGGGTGCACATATATCACTGTAGTAAAATGTTTTTAATTATTCTGGGAAAATACCCAGAAGAGGAATAGCTGAGTCAAATGGGACCTCTAATCCTAGTTTTTTTTAGGAATTTCACACATTTCCAAAGTGGTCATAAAAGTCTACACTCCCACCACCGTTGGAGAAGTGCTCCTTTTTCCCCACAACCCCTCTGACATTTGCTATTGGTTGATTTCTTGATCTTGGCCATTCTTTCTGGAGTGAGATGGAATCTCATTGTTGTTTAAATTTGCATTTCATGAATGACCAATGATGCTGAACATTGTTTCATGTATTTATTTGCCATTTTTGTTTCATCTGAGAAGTGTGTATTCATTTCAGATGCCCATTTTTGGATTGGGTCTTTGAATTGGTGGGGGGCGCCGATTTTTTTCAATTCTTTTTATGTTCTAGATATAAGTACTTTGTCTGAGGGACAGTTGGCTAAATTTTTTTTTTTACACTCTGTGGGTTGTCTTTTCACTCTGCTGTTGATTCTTTTGATGTGCAAAAGTTTTTTAATGTGATCCCAGTTATATAGTATGGGTATTGTTTACTGACTGGTAAAAGGCTCACTATCTTTTGTCTGGAACTTATATGTATTTTGTTTTTATCTTCATTTAATCTACATTTTCCTTAAATATTATCTGAGGACTTTGAATGCATTTGAAAGAGAGTCAAGAAAATTTAAATCTGGGTGTCAAGAGGTAACTTACCACTCCTGCATAATGGACAAGTTCAAAGTGAACTTCATTCTTCTCTTTCTTATCAAGTTTGGGCTTCTGGAAATAAACAGACTTTCCAAAATGGCTCTCATAGAGTTTTGTCTTGAAAGTCATGTCTGTAGCCTTAGGAAACATACATTCCTCTTCGAGGATGGAAAGGAGGCCCATGGGCTGCTGGAGAAGCAGAATAATGGCGGATTTTTATAAACACCAGAAAATTTTTAGTAGAGGATCAGTATAAATCCTTTCTCAAGAATGTAATGTGTAATCAAAGAGAACATTCACTGCATATAATTAGCCAACTGCCCATTAACAAATATTTATTAAATCCCTAAAGTTTAATATTGACACCATCAGGAGCTGGTGACATAGCAATGAGTTATATACTGTCCTCACAATGTTTACATTCTAGTGGATCAGACAGATAATAGGCCAGTAAACAAAAAACTAGAAAAAAGTAATAGCTTAGTTTCACATAAGTGAGTTTTAAAAATCATGCAAAGTAAAGAGACAGAGAATGACTTACCTTTCTTAAATCTTCCTCCCCTCTCCAGACACCAGGTAGAAACCCACAAGATTAAATGTAATTTGCTTTGATTTCTCAATTTTCCAACTCAGAACCCTCCCTGGTTCCCATTACTTCAAAAAAAGGTAAATGTTAAAAGCCCTTCACAATATAACCCAGCCTTTCCTATTCCAGGTACTTCCTTCTACATGCTCTCTTCTTCAACTAAACTACCTGGAATCTCATAACATGTCCTTCATTTTTCTGTCTGTGTGTTTCCTCTTCCTGTTTTCTTAGCCTCTTATTACCTTCTCACCTTCACCTGCTGAAATTTTATCCATTCCTTAAGATCTATCCTAAATTTTATCCTTCTGCCTAAAGGCCTTGCTAGATTCCTACAGGCAGAGATGACTTCTGCTGTTTTGATTACTTTGCCCCGCTTCTTTTTTTTTTTTTTTTTGTCTGTTCCTTTTTTATATCTATAATGTATGTAATGATTTTTAAATACATTTTTACATTTATTAGTCTTACAAATCCTTATTTCGGCTTTTGGGAAGTGGTTCGGGTCCTGGCTGGGACCTGCCCAGCTACTCTGAGGACCTGGGCAACATCCACACGCTGAGTGGTGCATGCCGAAGGTCTGCAAGCAATCTCTACCTGGTGGCCCAGGCTCAGCACCTCGCCTGAAACCTGGTAGAGCCCCTCCCAGCCTTCCCAAACATCCAGGGACCTCCGGTGTGCCTCATGGGTTGTGTTGAAGGTCCACACAAAGTATTCTCCCCATTTGCAGAACCTTTGAGTGCTACTAGGGACGTAGTAAGGCCTGCCTAATGACGCTCTCTGAATTGGGAAACTCCCTACAGTACAGACAACCATCCACAGCCTAGGAAACAACTGAGACTTTACATTCAGTTGCCCCAGGGGAATACAGGAAAATGACAAAACACAAGACCAAACTCAATCCTTCAGCCCATCCCAAACAGGCCTAGGAGACATGGACATAGAAGAAACTGTAAGCCCAACACTTGAAACTTCTGAAATGATTGCAACTGAAGTAAAGAAACAACTCCATAAAGCTGTAAGGGAACTCAGACCAGAAATAATCTCCCAGGTAAAACAAGAAATGATAAATGCAATGAAAGAAATGCTGAATACATTAAAAGAAGACATAGCTAAAATAAATAAAGGAGTACTACAAAATGATGGAAATCTTGAATGTGCATTGTAAGAAACAATTAGAATGCATGAAACAGATTCAAAGAGATATCCAGGAAGTCAAAAATACCACTGAAAGCTGGCAAAACCACCTCAATGAATGTGTAGACTTTCAGATCTCAAAGACAAGATTGTAGCTAGTGAACAGGAAAGGTAAGATATTTTAAAAATAACAAGGAATCAAGAAATAACAATTCAACAGTTGCAAGATGATGCAAAGAAAAACAATATAAGATTGATAAGTATAAATGAAAAAGGTGACAATACAAATGATATGAAAAGAATATTTATAGAAATAATAGCCCAAAATTTTCCAAACTTGGGAAATGAAAATGACATACAGATAAGTGAAGCATACAGAACTCCATTAAGCCATAAGCAAAATAAATCTACACCCAGACACATAATAATCAACATCCAAGAAATCTAGCATAAGAATAGAATATTAAAAACTGTTAGAGAAAAGAAACAAATCACCTATAAAGGAAAGCCCATCAGATTCACAGAAGACTTCTCAACACATACAATGAAGTCAAGAAGAGCATGGAGTAAAGTATTTCAGATCCTAAAGGAAAACAACTTCCAACCCAGATTGAGGCACCCTGCAAAATTGCCCAAATATGTTCAAAAGAAGAAAGACAGTCTTTTTAATAAGTGGTGCTGGAAAAACTGGCTTTCCATATGCTAAAAACTAAAACTATGCCCATGCCTATCACCATGCACTAAACTAAACTCAAAATGGATCAAAGATCTAAATATTAAAACAGAAACACTAAATCTACTGGAAGACAAAACAGGTAGAAATCTTGAAGACATAGGAGTAGGCAGAGAATTCATGAACAAAAATCAGACTGCATGAAAATACTGTCCAGATTCAACAACTGGGATCTTGTCTTATCAAAATGTTTTTGCATGTCAGAAGAAATCTCCAACAGAGTGAAAAGAAAACCCATGAACTGGGAAAAAATCTTAGTCAACACTCACTCAGACAAAGGACTTCTATCTAAAACATATGAAGAATTTTAAAAAATCATACCCCCAATCAAAAAATGGGCATCTGAGAGGAATATACACTTCTCAGATGAAGAAATAAAAATGGCAAATAAATACATGAAAAAATGTTCAATATCATTGGTCATTAGAGAAATGCAAATTAAAACAACACTGAGATTTCATCTCACCCCAAAAGGAATAGCCAGGATCAAGAAAACCACCAATAACAAATGCTGGAGAGGCTGTGAGGAAAAAGGAACTCTTCTGCACTGCTGGTGGGAGTGTAGACTGGTGCAACCACTGTGGAAATCAGTGTGGAGATACCTCAAAAAGCTGGGATTAGAAATCCAATTTGATCCAACTATCCTGCTTCTAGGCATATTCCCAGAAGAACTGAAAACATCATATTACAGTGATATACATGCATCCATGTTTATAGCAGCACAATTTGTGATAGCTAAATCTTGGAAACAACTCAAATGCCCACCAACTGAGGCATGGATAAAAAGCATGTGGCATTTTTATATAATGGAGTATTACTCAGTTATAGAGAAGGATCACACTGAGGCTTTTATAGGTAAATGGATGCAACCTGAGTCCACACTCATAAGTGAAAAAAATCAAACTCACATGTGTAAATGCTGTATTGTCTCCCTAGTGTATGAAACTGAAACAGTAAACAAGAT
>RJWM01016510.1:0-45397 GCA_004363535.1 Dasyprocta punctata
GATATGTAGTGTACTGAATATAAATCTTACAGAATTTTCTTCTGTGCTGACATTACCTATCAGCTAGACTGCTGTGTTTCCATTTATCTAGGAGCTTGTTCTATGCCATATTAAAGATTTTTAATGCAGTGATTCCCTCATAGATGTCTTCCTTTATTGTTTCAGTTGACAAGCAAAGATTTAAGAGAATATGCTGAGTCTGAAAGCTTTTTCAATAGTATGGAAATGCAATTAATGTTTCAAGTGCTGGGGTAGAACCTAATCAGATTGAGTTTTATGTTACCTTCATTTTTCTTGCCTGTGTGAGAGATTGGAAATCTAGACGGTGTCCTCTCATTATCTGTGTGAGAGCAAGCGAGGTTGCTTGTCTTGGTGTGTTCCTGGAGCAGAGACTAGGACATCATGGAGAGGATTACCTTCTGGCATAAAGCATGATGGACAGCCCTTAATGAATGTGTCTATCTGATCAGACAAGGCAAGGGAACTAACTTTTCCTCATTCCTGCCATCCACTTGGCACTGTGCTTGCTGATTTACACACGTTATTTAATTCTCACAAGAACCCATCAAGGCAAGTGATCTCCTCACTTTAGAGGTGAGTAAATTAGGATGCAGAGAGATCTTGTCTAAGCCATTAAGCAGCTGGATTTGTGTTCTGCTCCAGGCCTCTCTTTCAGTTACTGCTTTGCACTCTTTTGAGCTGCCTGCCGCTTGTGTCTTGCTTTTTTGTCAGTCTCCTGTGGTTCCTGAGATTACCTTTGGCCTGGAAGATACACTGGAAAATTAGAAACAAGTCCTGAGAAGATTGATAGGGCTTTGAGTCCAGGAGACTAGACATTTCAGGAGCCCAGTGCTGCCTCACCGTCCGTCCATCTTTCTGGCAGCACCGTTCTCTGAAGAGCTGAGTGTCAGGGGGCCTTTGCTGGAGCTCTGTTGCTAGTGGAGGCAGATGGGGATTTTCAGTTTAATTTCGCTTTTCTCTTCCTCAGATACTAATGGGGAAAATATTGCAGAGTCATTGGTTGCAGAAGGTTTGGCCACCCGGAGAGAAGGCATGAGAGCTAATAAGTAAGTATGCAGAACCCGTCTGTCCCCACTTTTTGAGACATCAAGAAAGATTGAGTAGTTAGCTGTAACTTGACTTTGTTATATTTTTATTCCTGCCTCTTCATATAAAGTGAGTAATCTAATGTGTTTTCATGACTTCTGGGGTACTTTTGCCAATGGATTATATTGAATCAATCAACATTCATTGCTGGTTTTTTAAAAAAATTAATTTCATTGGTGTACTTTGGACATAAATAATGATTGTGTTCATCCTAGGAAATTTGTACCTATACATAGTATATCTTTTTTTTCCCCATTCCCCTCACTTCAATCCCTTCTTCCCTTTCCCTTTACAAAACTTTGTTTCTATTGTTCTAATTTTTTTTATCCCTATTCCCTTCCCTTTTTTTTCCCTTTATTCTCTATTTTTCTCCCCTCCCTTTCCCCTTCTTGGTTTCCTTCCCATTTGAACATTTCTTACTACTTCCCAAAATCTATCATCCTTTTTTTTTTTTTTTCTTTTTTTTTTTTGGTACCGGGGATCGAACTCATAACCTTATGCCTGCCAGGCAGGCACTTATGCCACTGAGCTAAATCTAAATCCCTGGCCCTATTTTTTGAGACAGGGTCTCACTATGCAGTTCAGGCTGGCCTTGAATTCACTTTGTAGCACAGGCTGGTCTTGAACTCACAAGGATCCTCCTGCCTCAGCCTCCCAAGTTCTGGGATTAAAGGCATGCGCCACCACGCCTTGCTTATCATCCATTTTTGTCCTTATTTACCTTTCAGGTTTTGCACACAAAGAAAGCAGTATGATATTTAAACATGTATGTCCAGTTTATTTCACTTAGAAGTATAGTCTCAAAATGCATCCGTTTCCTGAAAAATACCTTTACTGAAAATTTTGTCCTTCTTTATGGCAAAGTAGTACTCTATTGTACCTAATGACCATGTTTTCTTTATCCATTTGTTGATGGAAATCTGGGCTATTTCCAAGATTTAGCTATTACAAATTGTGCTGCTGTAAATACAGGTGTGCATATGTTGCAGTGGCATAGTGTCTTTAATTCTCCTGGGAAGATACCAAGTAGGGGAATAGCTGAATTGAGCGGAATCTCTAGTTTCAATTTTTTGAGGAATCTTAATACTGATTTCCATGTTGGTTGTTCTAATTTACACTCCCATCAACAGCAGAGAGGGGTTCCTTTTTCTCATAGCCCTACCAGGATTTGTTATTGATTTCTTTCTTTCTTTCTTTCTTTCTTTCTTTCTTTCTTTCTTTCTTTCTTTCTTACACTCCCATCAACAGCAGAGAGGGGTTCCTTTTTCTCATAGCCCTACCAGGATTTGTTATTGATTTCTTTCTTTCTTTCTTTCTTTCTTTCTTCCTTCCTTCCTTCCTTCCTTCCTTCCTTCCTTCCTTCCTTCCTCTCTCTCTTTCTCTCTTTCTTTCGTCTGTGTGTGTCTTTTTTTGAGACAGGGTTTCGCTTTGCAGTTCAGGCTGGCCTTGGGCTCACTGTATAGCCCAGGATGGTCTCAAACTTGCAACCGTCCTCCTGCCTCAGCCTCCCAAGTGCTAGAATTACAGGCATGTGCCACCACGCCTGGCTTGATTTATTTTCTATTTTTATTTTTTCTTACCAGGTATCGAACTCATGACCTTGTACTTGTTAGGCAGGTGCTGTTCTGCTGAGCTGTATCTCTGACTTACTTCTTAATGATAGTTATTTTCTCTGGGGTGAGGTGGAATCTCAGTGTTGTTTAAATTTGCATCTCTCAAACGACCAATGATATTGAACATTTTTCATATATTTATTTGCTCTTTGTACTTCATTTGAGAAGCTTCTGTTCATTTCAGATGCCCATTTTTGGATTGGGTCTTTAAATTTGGGGGAGGGTCTGACTTTTTTGAGTTCGTTATATATTCTAGATGTTAGTCTTTGAGGAATAGCTGGTAAAGATTTTTTCCCACTCTGTGAGTTGTCTCTACCCCAGTGGTAGTTTCTTTTGCTGTACAACATTAATGGTTTTGGTATGCATACTTCCTTTAAAAACGAACCTGTAGAAAAGTCAGTTGTATTCTTCATATTCATGAGTCTTAGACTATAGATTTTAATTTCTGGAGTATTTATCTTTTCACCCAACCTCAAATATTTATTGAGCACTTACTATGTACCAAACTATGTTCTAGGCATTGAGAATATAGCAGTGAACAAGACTTAGGCTCTGCTAACATTCTAATGGAAGATAGACAATAAACAGATATATGATGTCATGTTGGTACAAGGAATTATGCAGTGAAAAATAAAGCAAGGTAAATAAACAGGATTCAAAGCAAAATCTGCTTGCCAGGAATCTGGGGAAACTGACAAGGTTATAATTGTTTTGGTCAGGAAAATTTTCTCTTCAGCCTTTTAAGTCTGTTCTATGAATGTATAGATACTTAAATAGGTAAAATGGATTTGTTTTGATGCTGGTAATATGAACTTCCTAGAAGGAAGTGTTAGGTATACAAGATTCATAATGCATGCATCATGCTCAAGTTCACTGGTGTTATCTCTCAGTAGGGTGGTTTGCAGCTGGCTTTAATTAACACTTTAGTCTCTGAAAAGTGATATGCTACATCAGTAATTTAGAGGCTGTAAACATGCTTTTTAAATCATTAAGTCTTTGTTATATTATGACTGTAGTAGTTGACAGAAAGTGTTTGGATAAATATTTTCATGAGGTGTGCCAATAATGAGAGTCAGCAAAGGCAAAACGTACCTTTTGCATTCTTTCTGCCTTCTTAGACTTTGGGACCAGGACATTTCGCTGTATATTTCTTTTGTCCTTTCTGATTGCACAGAGACATTTGCTGGACTGTGTAATTGGTGTTGTGTACATGTGGGAATTTGGTGAATTAAAATGTTTGTTTTAGGTGGTGTTTTTGGAAGCATGCCACATTTTTAACTTAAGGACAATTACTGCCATGATTACTATTGCGGTGTTTTGGGGGAATGCAGTTTGCAAAACAGAATGAATTAAGAAAAAAATTCCACAACAAAAAATCTCCACGGGAGTGCAAGTCTCTAGACATTAAGTCTCCTTTTCTCATTTGTGTGTTTGCTTCTATCATTTTTTGCTGCGTTTTTTTTCATCTAACTTTGGCTGTGAATTTGGATCTGTGAGGTTGTAGTTACTTTTTGGGTGATGGGAAGGAAGATAGGTACTGAAGACTTTTGGTGTGAGCAATGGCTGGTCATTCCTGGTTAGAAATCCACACTGATGCATGTGGGAGGTGACCTAGTTTATGTGTGCAGCCATTGATGGTACCAGGTGTTTGTGACTGAGCAAAGGCCTTGTGGTTCATTGCTCCCTAAATTTAACACATATATGAGAAAGAAGAGCCATTTCTAGCTTTTTTGTTTTGTACTGGGAATCTAACTCAGGTCCCTGAACTTGCCAGGCAGGCGGCACATTGCCACTGAACTATATCTGTGGCTTTTTTTTTTTTTTAAACTTGTTTTGGTCTATCTGCTGACTTTTTCGCTGCTCTGTTATGTAGTTTGGTTTTCTGCCTGAATGAAGGAGGAGGCTCCATTTTTAAACCGTCTTTGCCTAGCTGGCCTTACTGAATGTATAAGTACTTTGGGGTCAGAATTATCTGAACAGCCTTTGAGGGGGACAGAGTTAGAGTGAGGGTGGTTCTCAGTCACCTTTGCTGCACTGTGCTCTGCTGTGCTGTTCTGGAGTACTTCCTGAATCTGGGGTGATTAAATGAGGCTATACCCCCTGGAGCAGCTCCCCACTGAGTTACTAACTTGTTCTCTTTACTCACAGGTGGTGGCAGGACCAAGAGTGTGTTCTTTAGATCGTCTCATTAAATGCACTCAGAATCTAATCTGTCCTTTGAACGAATAAGTTTGGAGTCTGGAAATTGCATTTATGGTGATTTTCTGGTTATAGGCTTATATCTTATGCTGTAGGTCTGAAACATGCTTCGGGAGTTAATCCAGGGGTGAAGATGCGGAAGAAGCTGAGTGGTGCATTTCTGTTTTATGAACTCACTGACTACATTGTTTTTCATGTCCCAGTCCTGAACAGAACCGGCTTACAGAGTGTGAGGAACAAGCAAAGGCATCAAAGAAAGGGATGTGGAGTGAGGGGAACGGCTCGCATACCATCCGGGACCTCAAGTATATCATTGAGAACCCGAGGCACTTTGTGGACTCCCACCACCAGAAGCCTGTCAATGGTGAGACTGTGGGAAAGGACAGATAGGACTCAGGGTGATTTCTTTCTCTTTGCTGCCTTTGCTTCTTGTGGGTTGTAAGATCTAGTGAGCCTTTCTTTTGCTTATTTAATATGCAAAGGAAATCCAAAAGGTAAAACAACACCATGGCATTTTCAAAAGGGAGTTTGAATTCCCTTCATGCAGGTTACATCACGCACATTTTACACAGGCTGGTCCTACACTGTTGCTGGGTTGTCATTTGCTGGTATTTTGCACAGTGTGGATTTTCTTTCTTAAAAAAGGCTACATAAAAACTCCCCCTGAAACTTGGAGGTAGAAACAAGTATTCTGCATACATGTTTAAAAATACATATATATATGTATATTTATATACATATAGTTTTTAATCCTACTTTGAGACCTTTCTTGTTAACCATAGTAGACTCAGTAAAGTGAACGTATGATCAATACTGAGTTACTAATTTTTCTCGACACCTGGTACTCAGGTGAACCTCCTAGATTTTGGATAACAAAGCTTTGGTATAAGCTGTGAGGTCCCAGAAGGTTTTAGAAGGCAAAGAAGCAGGTCTGATTTGTATTCTCCAGAACTCATTTTTGTGAACTTTCATAGTCTGCTGGTGCTTCCTAATTTCCCAGAGGGAGGCTTTCTCAGGGTTTGGAGGAGGGGAACTGGGTTAGAAGCAGTCTGTTTGGCCTTTGTTTATCCTGGGCATGCAGTTTTTAACTTACTTGTTCTCTCATGCAGCTATCATCGAGCACGTGCGGGACGGCAGTGTGGTCAGGGCTCTGCTCCTCCCAGATTACTACCTGGTTACGGTCATGCTGTCAGGGATCAAGGTCAGACTATACACTGGACCTTGCAGTGGGGATGGAATTGGTGGAAATGCTCAGTGATGGGTAGATCCTCTGCTTGGGGATTTCATACCTATTGTTTCTTCCTAGTATGGGGCATTGGATATCGTCCCTTGTGCTTATTTTGGTTTAAACTTTGCAGTGGGATGATTCTAATTAGATCCAGTAGCCTTTTTTTGTTTTTATTTTTAATTTTTATTATTGAAAGTACTTTGAATCTGTTCGGAGATTGTCAAGGATGTTAACCTAGAAGAGGAGTGATAAATGTCTCTGGAGTTTGCTGAATATAGTTTGTATTAATGTAAAATACCCATTTGTATTTTTTAAAACTAGGGGTTAATACATTCCTGCCAGCTTGAACCACTGGTAGTACATGCATGACTGTCCCACTGGGTAGGTTGTACCACTGGTGGTACATGCCTGACTGTCTATTCAAGCAGTTTGTACCATCTGCTGGGACTGTCCCAGGCTGTCCAATGGGACAGTCAGGCATATACTACTGATGATACAAGCGAGAACATTAATATATTCAAATCAGAGCTGCCTGGCAGTGAGACATGAATTATAGCCCTGTTGTGAATGTATTAAAAATTACACACTGGCCTAGTGCCTTTTCTTGGTTAGAGGCTATTTTCAGCCATAATTAAATAATTTCCCATGGTAATGGGAGGTTTATTTGCCTTTACCAAGAAGTCTCAGTATGGCATTATCAGACCTTTCTACTGGTATGTTTTAAAATAGTTGAAACATTGATTTGGGACTTCTCTGACCTTAGTGCATTTTTTTTTTTTTTAAGACATAGGCTCTCACTATGTTGCCCAGGCTGGGCTTGAGCTCATAATCTTGCTGCTTCACCTCCTGAGTATCTTGGGATTACAGGTGTTTGTCACCGTGCCACACCTCTCTGAGTTTAGCTTATGGCATTGTGTCTTTTGGAAGGCTGACTGTAGGCAAGAGTGCTTGACTGTCACAGTTAGAGACTTTGTTCCTCACCTGCCTTGCCTTCCTTTAGTGCCCAACTTTTCGTCGGGAAGCAGATGGCAGTGAAACACCAGAACCTTTTGCTGCAGAAGCCAAATTTTTCACCGAGTCACGACTGCTTCAGAGAGATGTTCAGATCATCCTAGAGAGCTGCCACAACCAGAACATTCTGGGTACCATCCTTCATCCAGTGAGTGTGCCATGCAACCTGTGTTGATGGGTTAGGGGTGCCATTCAGGGTTTGAAGAGCCATACTGTGCTTCTTTTCTCTTCTATGTTTAACATCCCCTTGAATATCTTGGCAGGATTACCATCTAATGATTTTGAGACATTTTCTAGGGGAGTATCATTTGTTTTAGAGAATTGGACAAATCTCTGCAACTTCTCACCTTTAAGAAATTAATCTCAAATGATACTGGGTTCATAAGGCAAAGAGGAACTTCATCATTTACTTTCCCAATTGTTCGATCCTAGAATTGCCAGTAGAGTTGTCTTGGAGCGTAGGATCGGTGAGGTTCAAGCGTATGTCTAAAAGCTAGCTGTCTGTAGAATTTTGGTAGACCATCTTGAAAACCAATGCATAGAAAAATTATTTTCTATATTCCAGGCCTTATCCAGTTACCTCCTCTCTCTGATTTGAGCAGAAATGAGGTTCTTCATATTCTTAATTCTGTTTGTTAGGAGTTTTACTTATTGTACACTGTGGTAGATGGGTTATTCTTGGAAATGATATGCTCTTGTGACAACAAAGTGAATTTTCATTATTGTAACCTCTGTGTAGTACAGTATTAAATTACTGTTACTTTTTTGGTGAGATAACCTTTTTCATGATGGCAGCTTAGAAGGCCACGAGGTTTGGTTTGGAGTATGCCAAGGTCATATCTGTTTCTTCTGGAGTGCTGATGGTCTGGTTATGCCCTGCCAGATGGCTCTGTGTCACAGTGGAATAAAACTTGTAATTCACTGGGCAAATTAAGTTTATGCTGTTTCCCGCTTCGTCTGTTCTTTAGTTTTCTGCTTATAGAAAGGGAAGAAAGTGCTGATCTTAGAAAAGGGAAAAATAAGGTATAATCTCTACTAAAGATTAACATCCTCCTCTGCCCCCAAGAACTATTGAAATGTCAGTTCTATTCAATGCCATTAACATTTGTTCTACTCCTGTTAAATGAAGGGGTACTGTGCTGAAGCTGACTGATACTGCTGAGACTTCTCTCAGAATGGTGTCTCCTGTCTTGGGGTGGTTTCTTAATGAGACAGACTGCTTTAAAAGCAGCAAATTGCCCAGTGGATTGTGGCTGTATTCACTGTGTCCAAATCTAGAGAAGTGAATTTTCTTGTTACAGAATCTAATCTGTGTCTGCTTCTCATGCACCTTGTTTCTCAGAATGGCAACATCACCGAGCTCCTCCTGAAGGAAGGTTTTGCACGCTGTGTGGACTGGTCGATTGCAGTTTATACTCGGGGCGCAGAAAAGCTGAGGGCAGCTGAGAGGTAAGGTCTGTCAGGGGCCTTACTGCCAAAGATCTTAAAAATGTAGCCATGTATTCTCTCACCTGTTTGTGTCTGTACCTGTTTCATGTCAGTAAAGGAATTGAGAAACTAGGATCTCATAAGAGTGACAAATATTTGTCATGAGATTCAGTTTAATTCAGTGCTGAGTAGGAAGGGCTTCAATTTTTTTCACTCAGACATTCTTAGATTTGCTTTTTTACTGTTTCCTGATCAACTTTTTCCAAGGTCCTATCTTATGTTCTGGATTTTAGGCATTTGAAATTAAGTCTCATTTCAGGATGATGAAATCACTTGTTAGCTACTCTCAAACAGCCTGAAATAGGGATATGATGGAAAAGGGTAAGGCAGAGCCTATGGATCCATGTTGTGAGGCCTGATGCTCTAATTTATGTGAAAGTATGTTTTAGCTGGCCACAGTGGCAAATGCCTATAACACCAACACTTTTAGAGGCTGAGGCAGGAGCATTACAAATTTGAGTCCCACCCATGCCATTTTGCAAGACACTGTCTCAAGAAAAAGAAAAATGGCAAACCAAAACTGGTGATGTAGCTCAGTACAAAGATCCTGGGTTCAGTCTCCAGTACTGGCCAAAAAAAAAAGCATGTGTTATAATAAAAAAGTTGTATGAGTGCTAATACAACTCTGGGCTGCATTGATATGTTTTTCTTTTGGTGCCTTGTGATGAAAGCATATGTAAAAATAATTTATTTCTGGAAAGCTGAGCATGGAAATTGCAAAGATTGGTGGCTATTCCAAGTGTTAAGCATTTATAGATGTTTGGGTGAACTTCTATCTTAGGAGGTCTGTAGAAGAAGTAAAGCAGACACCAAGAATAGATTAATAGAAATAATATTCAGGAAAACTTGAATCTTCACTTCAGGCTACTTGTAAGGAGAGGCCAACAAACAGTCTATGACAAAGGTCCACTCTCAGAATTATAATGATCTTGAAAACTTTATGATTTTTGTAAGGCAAATTGAATAACTATGGTATTCTGTTTCTTAGGTCTTTTATACCCTTCCGTACTTGTATCAGATATATTTGCAAATTTTTATGAAAGCAGATTTTAATCTGTGGCATTTGATATGGCATGTCTAACAAATGGACATGGTAATTAAAAAAACCGTAATTATGTTTTTGTGTTGATTTGTAATTACAATAGAAAGACAATAACCTTTCTAAGTACAGCATTTCAGATACTTTTTAATAGTCTGTGATGTTCAATTTCTTTTTTTGTGGGGATGGTTCAGTAAACTGCAAATGCATTATTCTAAATTATTACTTGGATTGATAATTTTTTTTTTTTTTGGCGTTAAGTTCCTCTCTTTGAAAAAAGTACAATTAAAGTAGTATCTACCTGTTTCATAACATCTGTAGAAGATTTTATGGACTTTTTGGGAGAGTGCTCATCACTATAAAACAAGCTTAGACCAGAAAATGAAAGTCATATCTTAATGTATGATTACTTGCCTGCTGATTTGCATGGCTTATTTGAGCTACATGCATTCTTGGTGAAATTACATCCTCTCTATGCAAGTACTTTAAGTATTTTATAACTACTACATCCTGTTTTATCTTTTCTCATTTTAGTGCTTCTTAAGAAAAGATTACAATACTGTTTTCAGAAATAATAGTTCCTTTCCATTGCACATGCATATACTCATTTGTAAGTAGTTTAAGACAGCTGTTCATTGATTTCTTTGCACATATTCAATTTCCCACTCTTATTCTGACTCAGGAAATATCTACAGAGTTTAGCACTTCAAAATGGATTTCTGGCAATATGTTTTTTTTAAAACACTTGCCAATATAGGGACTTTGTCTATTTTTCAGTTATTCTTTAGATGCACTGTAGTAACAGTTTTGTTCTTCCACACAGGATTTGGTAGTTGATAATCTTATAATTCAGATGGCAAGTAAGCAGACTTATGATTCTTAACAAACACACTTGTTTGTTTGTGTATCTTTTTCCCATTGAAGAGAGCATTTGCTTAGGTTTGTCAGCTTACATGTTGTAGTCACTCAGAAGATACTGCATAGATCAAGGAATTGATTATCTAGGTGGACTGGTACTGTTCAGACTCAACAGTTGCACACTTAGATCTGTTTGCCAGTCATGATTTTACAATCCATGTGTATCTTGGATTTTTCTATTTGCTGTAAACTTTGAGTATTTTCATCTGTTCTCTTTGTCTGTCTGACTGGTAGTCTTTCTCCTGGATGTGTCTGTATGATAGGTTAGGGTTCCGCAGTAACTGTTCCCATGATGATGGTGGCAAGTAGATTCAAATGGAATGGACTTGGTCTGTCTGAATGATCTTGCGTCCTTGTTTTGTTGCCAGGTTTGCCAAGGAGCGCAGGCTGAGAATATGGAGAGACTATGTACCTCCCACTGCTAATTTGGACCAAAAGGACAAGCAGTTTGTTGCCAAGGTGAGTCATTCTCAGCATGTTGATATGCAGAGTGGACATTGCCAGGCGAGTGATAATACAAGGGTTTGAACAATTAGAAATGCTGTTGCTCTTGAATATTTCAAGGCAAACCTGTGTGTGTGTGTGTATCTACTACAAGGGGCTTAGAATGTTTATATTTCTAACTATAAATTGTCATTACTTTATTGTAAGTTCATTAAAGTTGTACACATTGCCAGCTTGAAATAGCTGTCATATATTGGGTTCTTTTTATCTGATTAGAAAATGGCATTCTCTGAGATTTCCTGTCTCCAGGGATGTATGCCCTCAAGTTTCTCTTCATTCTGTTTTTGTTGTTGTTGTTTTTGGTACCCGAAATCAAACTCAGGACCCTGTGCTTGCCAGGCAGGTGCTGTGCCACTGAGCTATATCCCCAGCCCTCTTCATTGTGTTTTTAAAGTTTTTGTTTTTCCCTCAAGAGTTCTCTTTCACTGATAAGTCTTGCTTTGAAGGGAACTAGAACTATTAAATAGGAACAAGTGATTATATCAATAGTGTTCTTAAATTTTTTTTTTCTTTGTAGTTGAAGGTTTTGGTAACTTGAATGGTAGACTTGTTCTTTATTCCTTTTCAAAATGCTATAATGTTCGCCAACCTATTTTTACTTTTACCAAGAGAGGCTGGTGCTGGGTGCAGTGGCACACACCTGTAATCCCTTCTGCTTGGGAGGCTGAGGCAGGATGATCTTAAGTTCAAGCCTAGCCCAAGCAAGTTAGTGAGACCCTGTCTTAAAATAAGAAAAGGACTGGAGTGTAATGGTAATGGTAAATACCCCTGGGTTTGATCTTTAGTACTATAAAAACAAAATAACAGAAGAAAGAAAAGAAACAAAAGAGAGGTTGGAAATTTTGTCTTTATAGGCAAAAGTGGTTTAAACCTTTATCATTAGACTTAGTGGCTGATTTAGCCATGAGATTATAGTATGGAAAACCACTAGGTGGCACTGTCAGCCTGAGAAATCTTGAAATTTTCTTATAGGGATAAAATTTTAGCAGTGTCAGATGAATTAGCTGAATTCCTTTTCCTTTTCCTTTTCCTTTTCCTTTTCCTTTTCCTTACCTTTTCTTTTCCCTTCCCTTCCCTTTCCTGTTCTTTTTTCTTTCATTCTATTTGAATGACATCTAAGATAATAGGACAGAGTGCTCAAGTAGTCTCTGTCTTTTAGTAGGCAAGGTCCAAGTAGCTGTTAAGTTAGCCATAATCAACCCTGTAGTTGGCCCAGGGTGGATTACTCCCCTGTGCATGTCAGATCTTGACACAGTCCAGAATAGAAGTGTGCTTCCTCTCCTTGAGGGGTGACCTAACATGCAAACTTGGACACAGCTGCTCTGTGAACCTGAAACTCATTTATCTGCACCTATACTTCCTGTAAGAATATGGCTACACAGATGATGACCATTCACTCAACAAGGGAGACAGGCTTTCAATTTTACCGTCATCTCTTTGAGGTGTGTGGTGCTCAGTGAGTCTTGGGAAGGCCCTGCTACCTTGTCTGTCTCTTGGGGCCCCTATGAAAACTGAGTTTGTAGAGAAACCTGGAAGATGAATTTTGAGCCTTTGCAAGTTGGGGAACTCAGGAATTGCAGAAGAAAGAAATTCAGAGCATTAGATGATTGAGGTGATAACTTTGCATTTGTCTTGAATATTCAAAGGTTTGAGCACTAAAAAAGGGAAAAATGACTGTAGGAACATTTCTTTCATATTTTTAGAAATTCAAGACCTCAAGGTCTGTTCATGTGCTTTTGAAAAAACCAAGATATATCTTTTATAATCATAATAAAGTTTTATTTATTAGAGGTAGAATAGAAGAGATTGTTTCTAGAAATGAGCTGATTAAGGATTATAGGAATCACTAATATTACAGTGTTAGAATAGCAGAGATTGCCTCAAGAAATGGTCTGATTGAGGATTATGAGGGAAAACTGATCTCCTGTAGAAGCTTCAACATAAATTTAGGTCATTTGAATACAGGCCTGCCTGTTTAGAGAGCAGCAAGAAAGAATGTATTTGTAGCTAAAGGATTTTTAAACTTCTTGAGTTTTAAAAATCCTTCAACATTAATTTTATTTTTATAACAGAAAAAAAGCTCAAAGAAGAAAAGCTAGAACACCCATACTGCCTGAAACACTATAATGTAACTTTTTTTCTAAACAAAGTTGGTCATACCCTTATCTATCTTGGTTGGCAAATATGGCCCCTGGGCCAAATCTGACTCCACACTTTTCTTTCTTTCTTTCTTTCTTTCTTTCTTTCTATCTATCTATCTATCTATCTATCTATCTATCTATCTTTGGGTTTTTTGAGACAGGATCTTGTTATGTAGTTCAGGCTGGCTTTGAATTCACTGTGTAGCCCAGGCTGGCGTGAAACTCTTGACAATCTTCCTGCCTCAGCCTCCTGTGTACTAGGATTATAGACATGTACCACCATGCCCAGTTTAATTTTGTTTTTGTGTGGCCTGTGGATTTTACATTAGGGGAAAAACAAAACAAAACATTTTTTGGCCTGTGAGAATTATGTAAGGTTAAACATTAGTGCCATGAAGAAATTGGAGCATATCCTTGTGTATTTCAGTATCATCTATGGCTGTTTTTATGACACAGCAGCAGAATTCAGTAGTATTAGAGTTGTTGAAAAGTCATTGAGCTTTGGCTTGCAAGACCTGAAATATCCTTTAGAAAATGTATGATAATCCCTGATCTATACCAGTCTTACTTGGGATACCTTGATAGGACATGGTGGGCTTGACATAGAATGTGAGTCTAGGTACTGCTTCTTTTATCAAGAAAAACTGCTTAAAAAATTGTCAGCAATGTTGTTAGTGATGCACACAGTTGATTAATGTACTAGAATAAGTTCCTTACCTCATTGTAGAATGTCAGCTACTTTGAGTAGTACCGATCTATACTGTTCCTCCCTGTAAGCTTTAAGCATTTAAATCTTTACTTTTAAGCCACTTTTAATCTTGGTTGATCTAAGTCTCTGAATGAAATGATTTTATTATTCCTTGATTTTTCAGTTGTAGGCAGAAATTCTTTTCTTCATAACATGGAAGAAAATGGATTTTGTTTTCTCACTCAAATATGCATACTCATACGGGCACATGTGTGCTCTTTCCTGTCCTTCTAAGATGATTGTATCATAATTTCGGTTCTGTTAATACTCAGTGTTTATTCTGCAAATGCTAATCACCACAGAGCTGTACAGCATAATAAGTTTCAACTCCTGTACAATTTTTTTTTGTTTTCCTTGCAGTTAATAATTTAACATTTACATATACATTTTTCTCATCTCTCAAACTCTCTGGGTGGCTAAATCTCTCAAGAGATTCAGTCTACTAATCTCACCTTTTGTAACACTTTCTTGGAGCCTGTGACCTGCACAAGTTTGTAGTGGTTCCTCATTTTGCCTGTTATAGTACTGTCATTTTTGGACTTTTTCACCGTTGTCCAGGAAGGTTTCTTTGCCTTATTCTCAGATTAAAACTGTTTGTTGGATTTTGTGGCTTTTTCTTTATGATTTACTACTGTACTTCATTTTGATGGCATACTTTTTTCTCAAACTTCATGGCAAAAGTACTCAAAAGGTAAATTTTCTGAAACTTTCATATCCATTCCCTACTTACATATGATTGATACTTCAGCTGGGTATGGAATTTTATTTTTTTAGAAGTCAGGGTGTTCCTTCATTATCATTTGGCTGTTATTGTTCTTTTTTTTTTTTTATTTAAGCGAAGAAAAAACGGAAAAAAAGCCATATAAAACAAAGACAACAAGCAAAAGAGACAAACAAACGACTAGAGTAAATACACAACAGTAACATTACAGGTTTACAAAACTGGATGATAGAAACTTGACAACGGTTGCAATATTGTGTATCGTTATCTTTAAAATGGTTACTTACATTAACAGATACAGACATGTAAAATTGATCTAATCATATGAGCATTAATTGTTCTTTCTCAATAACGAATACATTCAGCAGTGTGTTCATTTTAGTTATCTTACATATGCATATATACAGTTTTATATCTTTTCCTCTTCCCTTTTCTCTTTCTGCCTTTTCCCTTCCCAATTACTTTTGCTCTTTGAGCTGTTTTTTACCCTTACGTAGCATTTATTATAGATTTTGGATCATATATACTTTTCCGTTTCTTACACTAGGGAGACAATATAGTATTTACACATGTGGGTTTGATTTATCTCACTTATGAGTATGGTCTCAAGTCGTGACCATTTACTTACAAAAGTCTCAATGCAATCTTTCTTGATAGCTGAGTAGTACTCCATTGTATAAAAATACCTCATCTTTTTTATCCATTCTTTGATTGATGGGCATTTGGGTTGTTTCCAAAATCTGGCTATTACAAATTGGGTTGCTATAAA
This sequence comes from Dasyprocta punctata, assembly GCA_004363535.1. NCBI lineage: Eukaryota > Metazoa > Chordata > Mammalia > Rodentia > Dasyproctidae > Dasyprocta > Dasyprocta punctata. The sequence goes on from RJWM01016510.1 coordinate 15,487, forward strand.
CATGGGTGCACAGATATCACTGCACCCACTTGTTCTTTAGAACTCTGAAATCATCCTAATTCTTTATCCTTGTATGACATGCCTTTTCTTCTTAGATAGATTTAGCAAGTTCTTTTTGATCCTAGTATTTTGACTTTTCATGATGAAGCAACTTTATCCATATGAGAGCATATAATGCTTCAATGTTTAGACTTTTGAAGGGGGGACTTTGGTTTTTCTCAACTGTTTTGTTGATTTCACTTAATTTCTCTGTTTTTTTTTTTTTTTTTTCCTAGAACTCCTATTATTTAGATGTTGTGCTGGAGTTCCAATTTTTCCCTCTCATTTTCCTTCTGTCCTTTTTTTTGTTGTTGTTGTTTTATTTTAGATTTTCTTCTATTTGTCCTTCAGCTTTTCTATTGTTTATTCCATTTATGATAATGTATCTTAATTTCAAAGAGTTTTATTTGTTCTCTGCATGTTTCTCTTTTATTGTTACTGTCTTAAAACTAGCATCTAAAAGTCAATTTGGATTATCCCCTGGCTCTCTGAGGATTTGAGTTTTTTGAAATTTTCTCTTGCATGCTTTTTATGTCTTACCTTGCTTCGTTATTTTGGGCTCTTATTTTTCAGATCAGAGGTTTTTCTCAGATACTTACTAATCCATGGTCTTTTATTTAAGAATGAAGTATTAATATACTGGGTTCGAAGCATTGAAGCTACATGTCGATTTAGGGTACATATTTTGAAATCTAGAAGCTGCTCACAGAGTCTTGAAACTAGTCTTAGAGTTTGACCCCATTTTTATTTCCACTTGAGATGCTTAATTTGACAGTTTCTGAGTCTTTTGGCAAGAAATGTATCTCTTAAGTGTATTTATTTTCTAATATGTTGTATTTATTTTCTAATATGTTGTAGAATGGAGGTTAGCCAAGTTTTTCTGAAAGAAATGCATCATTAAAATATTCTAGAATTTGTGAACCATGTGGTCTCTGTGCAATGGACTAGATGGCCAGCCATTGGGCCATAGTTTGGTAACATTTTTTTTTTTGTTGTATGGAGGACTGACCCTGAACCTTTGCCCTGAGCTACATCCTCAGACCATTTTTACTTTTTATTTTGAGACAGGGTCTCACTAAGTAAATTACTCAGCACTGAAATCTCAAAAAACACTGGGTATCGGCACTGAATTAAAATGAAAAAAATTATTTGCATTATTTTTTATAAACTAGAAGCCAGTTGTACTTCTGTGTTCATTTTAATGTGTTTCAAAGTGTCATAACTTTTTTGAGGAAACCTAAAAGCATCCTTAGGTATCTGGGGCCCTCACATAGATATGCTGAAACTCCTACAAGGAAATTCTGAGAATCACATGATTGTGAAGCCTTAGCATATGATCATTTTCTCTTCAACAGCCACTCCTTTTTAGATGTGTCATATTGTACAGAGCACCACTAAAATTACCTGAACTGCCTGCAGAGGGGCACCTCTGACCTCTTCCATGGGGTGCTCTTGGGCCTAATAGTTGATTTTTGGAACTGATGCAAAGCTATAAGTGAGTATTTGCCAAGAGGTGCACTCTGAGAAATTTGTAACTTAATGTTTTCGTGATATATGTGGCATACTGAAAGACTGGTTTCCATCATCTACTTAAGCAGTTTTATTTCTCAAGGAATGAAATGCAAGGGAGGGCTCTCCTTGTCTCTCCAGGTTAGCAGAGAAGCATGTTCCCTTCACAGCGATTAGCTGAGCCTGCCTGAGACTTTTGTGCCTGTCGTGGCCTGCCAGTTCCCTGCCTGCCTTCCCTGTGGCGTTTTCGCTGATCTGTGCTGTTTGTAGCCATATGGTCCCTTGAGCACGTGGCTTGGCTTCCCTGTCCCTGCTGCTGGTTCTGTGGGCATTGCAGATTTCACAGACCTGAATAGCATCGCTGGGGGAGGGGACGTGGAAGTGTGTCCTCAAGAGGTGTCTTCTCACTGCCCTGCTGATTAGAGGCATTGAGGCTGTTGAGAGGCCTGTGCAGTAGCTAAAACAGAGCCCCACACTAGGTACTTGAAGCAGATACAAAAAGAATTAAAAGTTTTTCCTGCCCTCAAAGAGCTTACTTCTGGGGCTTTACTGGACATTGGTAGTCCAGCTTTGGAGATCAAGCCATAAGCTATCCATGGGTGCAGTGGATTTATATTTGGTTTTGCCCTAATCTTTTTTTTTTTTTTTTGCTATGTTTCCATTTCTACATTTCTATGAGTTATTTAGCATCACAGCTCTAGACAGAGTTCTGTGTCTCCAAGATTTTTTTCCCCTAGTTTTCTCTGTTATAATAAAACTCTAACAAAATTTAGTATCTTAGTCATTTATAAGTGGTTAAGTATGATGGCTAAGTTCAGTGATACTAAGTCTGTTCATATTGTTGTGCAGCTATTACCATCTTCCATCTCTGGAATTCTTCATCTTATACAACTCAGACTGTTACCACTGAACTAACTGCCCTTCCCCTGTCCTCCCTTTCCACCAGCTCTAGGCAACCACCGCTTACTTTCTATTTCTATGATTTTGGCTGCTCTAACTCACACAAGCACAATCATACAGTGTTCGTCTTTTTGTGACTGGCTTATTTAAATCACTTAGCCTGATGTTCTCGTTTCTATTGTAATGTTTCAGAATCTCCCTTAATATTCCATTCTATGTACATACTTTTTAAGCTTGTCTCGATGGACAGTTGAGTTTCTTCTATATTTTACTATTGTGAGCAATGTTACTGTGAACATGAGTGTACAAATAATCTCTTTGAGACTGTTTTTAATTCTTTTAAGTATGCACTCAGGAGTGGAATTGCTGGATAATATGTTTTGTTTTCTTTGTTTCGTTTTGCTTTGTTTTTTGAAGTTTTTGCTGTAGTGTACCATTTTATATCCCCACTGATACTGCACATGGGTGGTTGTGATTTCTTGACATTTTTCTCCAGGATTTTTTTTTTTTTGATGGTAGTTATCATGCTGGGTGTAAAGTGGCATGTCATTTTAGTTTTGATTTATATTTTCTTTAATAATTAGTGATGCTGAGAATGTTTTCATGTGTTCATTGGTTTCCTTTATTACAATAGATCTAATATCCTTTGTCCTTTTTTAAGTTGGATTTTCTGTTGAGTTTTAGGAATAATATTGCAAATATTAACTTTATCACATAAACAATTTGGACATACTTTCTTCCACTCTGATTAGGTTGCTTTTGGTACACAATTTTAATTTTTTAATGAAATTAATCATATATTTTGTTGTTGTTGTTGCCTGTGTCTTTGATGTCATCTCTAAAAAAAAAATTGTCAAATCTAAATTTATGAAGTTCTTTGGCCTGTGAATTTTTTTCTAAAAATTTGATAGTGTTAGGTCTTATATTTAAGTCATGGATGCATTTTGGGTCAGTTTTTGTATATAGTGTTAGGTAAGGGTTCAACTTCATTTTCTACATTTGTGTGTCTAGTTTTCCTAGCACCATTTGTTGAAAAGACTGTTTTCACCTTGATGGAGTTGGCATCTCTATTAATAATCATTTGAGGGTATATGCAAAAGTTTTATTTATCAACTGACCTCCATTGATCTATTTGTGCGTCTGTGTCAGTACCATATGATTTTCATTGCTGTAGCTATGTATTAAGTTTTGGAATCAAGCAATATGTGTTTCCTAGTTTTCTTTTTTTTCAGAGTATTTTGGCTATTTTGGGTTCATTGAGTTTCTATAAATTGTATAATTATAAAATTCCATTTATCTTTAATAGTGTCTTTAATTTCTTTTAGCATATTTTATAGTTTTCATTGTGAATTTTACTTCCTTGGTTAATTCCTAAGTATTCTGTTCTTTTTTATGCTATTGGAAAAGTAATTCTTTTCATTGTTCATTGTTTGTGTACAGAAATGCAGCTGATTTGGGGCATTGACTTTGTATTCTGCTACTTTATGAATTTGTCAGTAGTCCTGACAGTATTTGTGTAGTCTTTAGGTTTTCATATGGGAAGAGTGATAATTTGATTTCTTCTTTTCTATTTTGGGTATCTTTTATTTCTTTTTCTTGTGTAATTGCTCTGGCTGAGACTTCTAATTCTATGAGAATTGAAAGTGACTTTCTCATATGATTATTAAGCAAAGACACCTGTTAGTATTTTTTGGCACCATCTAGACCCTATCTTTATGTTCTCATATGGTAACATGGAGAAAACAATAAAATACTAACCACTTCCTTGGCTTTTGTCATACAACTTTCAGGTGAAAGGGAAATTCTTGGAATTGTGGGGCTAGAAAGGTGGGCTTTACTGCATCAGAAAGGTCAGTTGCTAATAAAAAAATATAACGATTGAATTAAAAGAAATTAGAAATTTTTACCTTTTAAAATTATTACATCATTGCAGACTTAATTTTTAAAGGCAGTTGGAGAGCAAGCAAATATTACAAGATTCCCCATCCATCACCACCCCCCAAGGCTCTTATTAATATCTTATGTGCATGTGATACATTTGCTGTAATTAGCATTTCAGTATTTATAGTTTATTGTTTACTTAGCAATACTTTATTTAGACCTCTTAGTTTTATCCCAATGTCCTTTTTCCATTCCAGGATACGTACTACACTTAGTTGCCATATCTCCTTAGGCTTCTCTTGTCTCAGACTTTTCACTGGTTTTGGTGACCTTGATTATCTTGAGGAGCACTGGGCAGATATTTGTCCCCTGTCGAAATTTGTCTGATGGATACTGTTGAGATTAGTTTTCTGTAGAGGACAGGGATGACAGCTCTACTTTTGTGAGGTATTGGAGAAAAATAAACTACACATTACCTCAAGGTTCAGGAAAAACTGCCGGATGTCTCGATGTCAGAGAGGGTAGAAGGGCACTGTGTCTCATTCCCAGTGGCCTCATCAAAGGACAGTCTCTGGTGGCGCCTGTGGGAGGCCCCATTTGGGCTGATGGTCCTTTTGCCTGTTTCTGGTACTGAGATTTGTGGTAGCATTGGAGCTACTGGTAGTTGTGTTTGGGAAGCATTAGGGTTTCTACTCAGGAGGCTGTTGTAAGGCTCTTTGTTCCTTATTCACTCATGCTTCATAGCGCTAAGAAACTGGAGAACAGCAGCCCCCAGCCACCCAGTAAGCACTGTGGACGGGCTCTGTAGATAGTGTGGCAGTGACCAGGGAGGGGTGAATGTTTCTTGTTCCTCACTTGTGTAGTTTTGACTTGTGGCAGCCCTTAGCCTACATGATGCCATAATTAAACCATTTTTCCTTTTATATTTAGGCTTCAAGAGATGGGGAGGGAATTGGGTTTAGTGCATGTATCTTGAATACTGCTGGTGACTTGCTCCATATAGATTTCTGCTCCTGAGGTTTAGGGGCTACTTGATGTATAAGCACAAGCGTTGCTTGGTTAGGGAATCTAGCTTGTGGAGAGGGTGAGCAATGTGGGCATACTTTAGTCATCCCAGTGTAAAGCATCATAAGAAACACCACTGTTCAAATATGATCTGTAATGGTGCTGATGAGCAGGCTTTGAATAGTAATTCACTCTGCATTTTACTTACTGCACAGCATGTGACTATAGTCAGTATTTTATTGCTTATTCCATGTCTCTACTCAAGACTTGCTTGTTCTCTAGATGGAAGTGGCACAATTTACAGAGGAATAGAAGACCATAAACCTACTTACACACACATGCGTGTGTGCTTACCCTCCTCCAGAAAACTAAACCTCACGTAGCTGGCAGCGTCAGGGTGCGCAGTTCCTGAAGAGGAGGTTTCTAATCAGGGATATGCCAAGCAGAGAGTCTGCTGCTGTGGCCTAAAATTTACAGCTCCAAGAATCTATTCGCTGCTGCTTCTGCTTACACATTATAGGGGGTGATGAATACCAGTACCTTGTCACAGGGTGTGCTTAGATCCTCACATTCTGCAATCAGGGGGTGAAGGTGTGAGCGCTGTGATACTTTCCCTGGTTTTATTCGTTTCTGAGCATGACTAGGATACAGAGAATGTTAAGCTATTTCTCATGTCTTGATTATAAGACTTGCCTTGTGTTTTGGGCAGTGACAGTTTGGTTAAGAATTAGTTTTGGTTTGAGAAGGCATAGATCTGTCCTGCAATGAGGTTTTGGAAATACTTTGCTATCTTTGCATTTGAGATACTGGAAGGATACCTTATTATCTTTTCCTATCCTTTTGAAGGAGGAACTCTATTGATTTGCTGTACTGTGCTTGATATGGCTTAGAGAAATTTTTTTTTTCTCTTTGGTTTAAAGTCATAATAGCTGAATACCACGTATCATGGAAATCTCACCCTTCGTATGTTCTGTCATTCATTTTCCTTTCACACAAGTGTTGGATTGTGTAGAATAGGAAAATCATTAGCCTTACCTTTTCTATTTTGGTCAGTTATCTACTACTGGTATCATTAAAAAGAAAGCATTCCATTACTATGGGAGTTTTTACCTGGCACTCATGTGTCTAGATGGTAACAGAAATAAGATTTCTCTTTCTCCTTCAGCTGGTGAATGTGTATTTTTGGTTATACCTTCCATGCTATTTTTAGGCTCTAAACTTACGGACAAGATGACTCCAAGGGCTCTTTGGTTTGGATGGTCCTGGTATGATCACATAGGCATTTTTTTCATCAGTTTTTTTCTGGCCAGATGAATGTGGGGTTCTGGCTGTCTTTGAGTTTTGATGTGCAGCCTACTTGATTATCAGATCTTTCATAAGTTTAAAGCAGAATGGTTATTGGTATTTGAGGCTTTTTGCTGCTTTCAGGATTCTAAGTTCATCTAAAACATGAAATTAAAAAATTTCCCCTGTCCTAATTCACTCAGTTCTCTCTCAAACCCTTCTTTATTTGTTTGATCACTGGCTTTTCCACTCTGCTTTGTTTATTGATGATGGTCACACCCCGGGGTACCCTTCCAGCACCACCCATGGTCGGCCTTCTGTGAACTTCCCACTTTGAGTCTTGAGGACACTTAGCTTCTGTCATTTTCTATCTTGCATAATTTCTCACTTCTGTCTTCTCTTTGCTTTCTTCCAATTGTCCTTTAAAAGCATTACTTACTCTTTTTGGTCTGTGATAGGCTGCTTGTTTTTAAGAAGTAGAGAGTAACTGTTTTTGGAGTAAATGGGCGTATTTTGGCCCAAGGAAACAGAGAAGCTTGCCCTTAGATAGTTACCAGTATGACATCTATCATGGCAAAGAAGAATCTGCTTGTTTTGTGCATAAAAGAGGACAGAAATTTTGCCAGTCTTCCCTTACTGTGTGGCAGCTGACTGGATAGTTTGTTCAGCCACCTGGTGGTTCCTGATGGGGCCTGATTGAAGCATAGAAGAGTTTGATTTTCATTCTGCAGATAGAGTAGATGGTGACAGTGTTTTGTAGTCAGTAGCTACCTTGTAGCAAAACACTGTTTGCCAAAGGGGGAAAAAAAAAAAGCTTGAAACAACAGGGTCTGAATATAATTGGTTGAATTTTTAGACTGCTGGTCATATTATGGGTTCTAGTTATAGCCCTGATGTGGCTCTGTCCTGCTTTGAATGGAATTTTAACCTGTACATTTGGTGGAATGTTCTAATAACCTTCACAGAGGAATATTTGTGCTTTTTCCCTTCGAATAGATATTTTTGTACCCTAGACTGGAAGTTAATCTTTTTCAGCTGAGAGTATGGTGCAGTGTTTATGGTTTTGGTTTCTACAACAGAGAGGTCTAAAGTAGTTCTCTAAAAAGGTGGCTTTTAGAGTAACCAAGGTAATATCTTAGTAATTTAATGTTTCTGCCTGTAGAATAACAGCTGAGCATCTCCTTTTCCATGCCAAAGTGACTATTTCATTTGTCCTTCACTTGCCTTTAATACTTCTGCTGGCTGTTGGGGTGTCTATTTCAGTTCTTTCTCACCTAATGCAGGTACCTTTTTCTAATCCAAACCTTGCCTCTTTCCCTAGATTTGTATTAAGATAAGGATTTCAGTTTCAGTTTAGAATCTGTTTCAGTGAAAAACCTTCAATAACATATAGAGATTAGGTTTCTAGTTCTTAAGCTTTACAGTTAACTACATGTCTTGGTCAGGGCAAGAGAGATAAGATTGATTCTCATGAATGTTGTAGATACTGTCATGTCAAGAAATCATGATGAGGTCTCTGGGAACTTGTAGCATAGTTTTCTCTGACTTGTATGATAAAGGATGATACTAAATCGATTACAAATGGCTGTTTACGTCATTTTCTACCAATAACTGTGTTAGGCTTTGCTCCTTGGCTTGTGATGAGGATATTCAAAACCAGTTTATATATTTTTGCCTTCTTGCCTATAGGTGATGCAGGTTCTGAATGCCGATGCCATTGTTGTAAAGCTGAACTCTGGAGACTACAAGACCATCCACTTGTCCAGTATCCGACCACCAAGGCTGGAGGGCGAAAACACACAGGTAAGAATAGGAAGTTGGACAAGCTTCTGTGTAAAAAACAAAAGGAACCAGTTAAATGGTACATGTACGCGAGACTGCAGAAGGACAAGTATTTGAAGTCTCCCGCGTATTATTTGCTAATATTTGGCACCTGGACACCATTAGACTGGCCTCTGTGTCTCCTAAGCTATACTGACTGCTTGGATCCATTTTGGTTGGGCACTCCTCTTGAGAGGGCTTTACAGCAGTGAGAATTAGGACGTGTATGATGGTGGATGAGTGCTATCCATTAACAAATCTAAATCTTAACCACACTGTAATAGGACCTACTTCCTCTGGTCTTTTTTTTTTTTTTTTTTTTTTTTGGCACCAGGGATTGAACTCACAATCTCGCACCTGTCAGACAGGTGCTTAAGTCACTGAGCCAAACTCCCGGCCCTGGTTTTTTGAGGCAGGGTCGCACTGTGCAGTTCAGGCCGGCCTTGCGCTCGCGTTGTAGCCCAAGCCGGCCTCAAACTCACAACGCTCCTCCTACCTCAGCCTCCCGAGCGCTGGGATTAAAGGCGTGCGCCACCATGCCCGGCTTGCTGGTCATTTTGATTTGATAATTCTTTACATTTTTGCTCTAGGAAGAAATGTATATATTCCCTAGGGTCCTGCTCCATGTTTTACAAATAGTAACTATAATTAGTTGCACTGTATTGTGCTATTTGTTGAGTCTTTTGGCTGAATAATTGCTTGCCTGACTAATGTATATGACTTGGGTATATCAATTTTGAGAAATTACACTTTTAATGAAAACTCCAAGAGTTGGTATTCAGCATACAGAGAGGCAGTTTTTCTGTTCTAAATTCTGTTTTCTTTCTATCTTTCTGAGTTGTGAGAGGTTGGGGATAGGGATTGAGGTTGAACATTTTCTTGGGTTTGGTTAATTTTACAGATACTGTTCCCACTCTTATTATTGCCCTCTGATAACTTAAACCTGTTCAGTTGTTGTAGAACTAGATCCTCGGTGGGAGCCACTGCCAGAGGCAAGTGTTTGGATAGGTTTCTGAAATTGAATATTGTGGTTGAAGTTGGCACTGTGTACTATCTACTTTTTTTTTTTTAATTTGTTGCTTTTGTAGTTCTAAAGATGTGAAATTTCTGTTTCCAATATTTTGTACATACTCGTGTCGTGGTGCGTGTACAAGTTGAAATTCATGCGCTGTTTCTATTTGTGTGAGAGTTTATAGACATCCCATAAGAGTAAAATAAAAATATCATGATTGTCTTTTGAATCAGATCACGCATAAAAAACATATACAGGATGGGTGATTTGAATGTCTGGCCAATCAGTTCATTCTCTTCCTTGTTTTTTTTTCCTCATAGAGGAGCCAATTTAATGCAGCAAACAGTGCTGTGGCAAGGTTGAGAATTTAAATGCTTGAAAGCCTAGAAATGCCAAAATGAGATTCTCTCAGTAACTGTAGCCGTGCCTCATTGCACAGTGTAAATACATGTCTCCAATTTTATCAGTATTGGGAGTAGTCCACAACTCTACATCTGTGCCCTACAGTTGGAATTAAGGTTCCCACAGCAACCACAACTTCAAAATTCTTCAATGTTAATTTTTGTGCTTGCATTATCAGCCAAAGCATTATGTTAATGTAGATTATGTAGCTGAATTTTAAGCAGTTTTTAGGAGATGGGGGTGTTGTCACTTGGGTAGGATGATAACAGGTTTTTTGAAGAACCAACTTACTAAGAATTTTAAATCTTTTGCGGATCCTTTGGAGTTAACTTAGTGGACAATGGGAAGTTGTTGGAATGTATTTCCTAGTTTATTTTTAATTTATTTTATTTTATTTTATTTTTTTGGTACTCATGACTTTGTGCTTGCCAGACAGGTGCTTGTGCCACTGAGCTAAAGCCCCGGCCCTGTATTTCCTAGTTTAGCCAAGATAATGATAATACAGTTTCTTGTTTCCCACCAAAATGAATTGCCTTTTTTTTTGCTTTTGCTTTTGTGTTGTTTTTCTTTTTTTCCTATTCACTCTTGACGTCTTCCTCTATTTTAAGAAAGTTCTCAGTAAGGCTTAGCTATAATAGCTGCAACATATGGCTTTTGAGGGAAATGAGGAGTAATATCCATTATTTGTTCATTAAAGTCCTTTAGCAGAGTATGCTCTGAGTGGTCCCATCAGAAATAAGGTAATATAACACACCTTGAATATGATGGTGGAGAGTACCCTGGAGAACCCAGTTGTGGTGGGTGATTTGGGATGGCTTCCCAGAGGAACTGTTGTACACTTGAGTATTCAAGGTGAAGAAATTAGCAAGTTGGAGGGAGGGCATGGCAGGCCAGCACTGTCTGATAATCTATAATGCAAGCCATGTAGGCTCAGCTATATGTATTATTTAAAATTGTCAAGTAGCTCCATTTAAAAATTGAAATATATTAACTTTCACAGATCTTATTTAACATATCGAAAATATTATCATTTCAGCATTTAATGAATATTAAAACATTAATGACATAGTTTCCCTTTTCTTTTAAATAGCTGAGTCTTTGAAATCTGGTATGTATTTTATTCTTGTCCCATATCTGAATTCCTTCTGTTACGTTTCAGGGATGCAGTTGGCACATGAAGCTAGTGGCTACTGATAGGGACAGCTTAGCTTTGAAAATGGGATGAATGTGTTAGTCATCAGTGTTTACTGGCTGCCAGGTGCTGTGCTGGGGATACAGCAAGTCATGAACGGATCGTTTGCTAGTCTTACTCTCATCGAACTTCTAAGTCTAGTAGGGGAAATATTGTACATAAATCTCTTTCATGTTGACTGCTGTGAAAAAATGAAGTTTAGAGAAAGTACACAATCTAGGAAGGTATTCTTATGTATTTCAAAAGTGTACCAATAAAATTAATTGAAAAGGATCGACTGGTTGAAATGATACCTGCCCGAGCAGTGGGGATAGTCAGTATGTGAACAAATGGCCTACCCAAGGAAAGCTGGGGGTGAGCTGTTAAGTGGTTAAGAATAATTAGGAGCAGCTCAGTGAAAAATATGGGGGATAATTTCTGACCTGGACAGCCATAACAACGAGTCCATTTTTGGGGAACAGGTAATAGCTAGCTGTTGTAGATGGTGAGTGGCGTTCCTCCTGTGTGATACTACTCCACAAGGAGGGCTGGGTCCTGTGTGTTCTGGGTACATCTCAGGATCCTATTGACAGGGGGGAGAATATGGGCCTTGTGATGAATTGCAAGTACAGTAATTGTGTATGACTAAAGTAGTGGATAGCTAATTAGGGGTGCTGAGAAATGGGCTTGGTTATTAGGTGGGGATCATGTGTTGAAGACTTGTATGCCATGTGTTTTAGGTGATATATTTTAGAATTTTAAATTGGGAAATGTCATGCTTGGATTTAAGCACTCTTGTATCAGTGGTGTGATTTTACAAGATAACAAAGTAATTTATATTTTATAAGAGACAATCTTACTAGATAAGTATGGATCTGCTGCAAGGCCTAGTTTTTCTTTTGAAAAGCCTCAGTTGACCAAAGACCCAGGGGAGAATGGTGCAGTGAATGAGAACTGTGGGTGTTGCTCCAGCCATCCCTCTTCATACTGGAGGACTTGAGTTTTCTACTTGTAGAATTCCCCAGAACTCTTATAAAGAATGTAATATTCTGCACTGTGCTTATTCTAAAGTGAACAGATTTACAGTATGGGTATAAGAAGAAAAATCACATGGGATGCCCAGTGGGCTGTGAACTATATGTATCTAAAGCCTAGACAGTAGGAATCCCTTTGGAGTCTTGGATTTCCAGTTTCCTTTACTCCTTCCCAGCTATTCTTATCACTACACTGGGAGTCCAGTCAATTATTCATAGAAGAGAGCCAGGCTAGGACCTCTGTTATTCCTTATAGCATCTTTGTGCAAATTAGAGAAGGGTGCCCTTTTTTTCTGTGGAACCTCCCATCAGGACTTAGTCTTGACATACAGAATGGAGGCCGAATTTCAGGTCCTGTTCTCTCTGTCCCTTTGACCAAGTGCCCTTGTGCAAAACACAGCACACACAAGAATATGTGCCTGCCCTAGTTAGATTAGGGCAGGTAGAATCTCCAAGGAAAATATCAGGCATGTATTTTGAGAACTGGAGAGTGACCTTGTGGTTGCAGAAACACAAGGTGCTTGAGAATTGTTTGGAGATACGTGATGGATGGATTGTGGAAGGCCTTGAAACAGTCTTTGGAGATTACCTTCTGTTTAATTACTACTGGGCACTTTCTAGGGCTCATAACCTTATAATAGAGCTGAACATAATCTGATAGTTTGTGTATTGGAACCGTTTCTAAACCACAGAACCAAGTGGGAGAGGAAGCAGATGAAGGAGGTGGAGGAGGAGGAGAGGAGGGGAAGTTTTTGGCAAGAGCATCTTCAAGGGCAGGCAAATGGCCTGCAGAGATTCCTGTGCTGGGGGACCCTTGCCCAGGACCTCCCATTTGTAGACTCAGTGGGGCTTGCCCTTTCAAGAACACATGGAGGTTCTCCCCTACCAGTACTGGGGATTCAACTCAAGGTCTTAGATGCTGAAGTACCTACATCCTCAGCCCTTTTAATTTTTTAATTTTGAGACAGATTATATCATTAAGTTGCCTATGCTAGACTTAAACTTTCTGTGATGATCCTCCTGCTTCAGCTCCCAGAATGCTGTGATTATAAATATGAGCCATCACACTTGGCTTGGAAGAGATTATTTTACTATGTCTGTTCCTTCTGCCCTAAAAACTCTAGTAGCCTGTCATCAAATAATACAGATCTTTTGAGACACCTATACATTTGGAGGATAAAAGGGCAAATTGACTTTTTTTCTTTTTTTTCATACAAATACAAGTTCATTTCTCTTAAATTATACAGGAAGACAAGGTTTTGCCCAAGGCTAACTGTATATTTCCACAGCCCCTTCCAAGTAATTTTCTAATTGGAGCCAGGAGAATTGCCTGGACAAAACACTGTGATCAAAGGAAGCATTTTCACCAATGCAACTGTATTCCAGTGTTATGCAGGAATTTTTGGGTAGCCTGTGATGCTGGGATTTCACTGGAGCTTGATGTGTTGATGGAAAGTATGATGGGAGAGTTAAAAGCAGAATGGTATAAAAGTTCCCTTAGAAGGATTCCAGTTTGATGGATCTGGTGGCGTTGTGTCTGGCTTGTTCAGGGGATCCAGTGTCAGTGCTGAGGAGATGTTCACTCCTTCAGGCTGAAATCCATTTAAGAACACTCACTTGTGATGCTCTTGTGAGACCTTGGATGTGCATCAGGGTTTCCCTAAAGGTAGAGCTTGTTTTATCCAGGTGTTTGCCATAATGAAAGAAGTGCAGTGTCTTCCAGAAAAGCTATGGGTTTTCTGAGTTGCTGCCTTTAAGGAGATAGCACGTTGTGCAATCTCAGGACTTCCTAGGGAGCATTTGGCTTTGATCTGAAACTGGAAAGCCTAGTGCTCTATTGCCCAGGGCTGCCGGGGTTTTGTATTACACTTGGAGTATTTATGACAAAGGAAACAGCCCCCAGGCATCTGATGAAGGGGCTGACTTATTCCCCCATGAAGTCTGCTCTTGCAGTGCTATTATAGTTGGCAATGAGAGACAGAGCTGAAATTTACCTTGAAAACAGGTATGCAATTTACCCAACCCCCGTGTTTAGTGTGGAAAGTTTGCTTTCAGCTGCAGGGCCTTTTTCTCTAACTCTTTAGTTTGTCTGTTTCTCCCTTTTATAGCTCTCTCCTATCTATCCTCCCCACATGCCCAGCACAGATACAAAGTGCTTGAGCTTGGTACTCTGGGACATGTGCAAACCAAGGTGTGGTCTTTACCCAGCAGGTCATCTGATGCTATCAGTGTTTATTCATTTCCATCACCCTGTCTTTCAGCCTCCTCCCTATGAACTTGCTCCCTACATATAAAGGTTCTTTCACACTAGGGCTTCTAGATGTTCAGACCTGGGCACTAAAGGATCAGTTTTATTAAAGCTGCACTGTACTTAATCTCCCCAAGCCCTTACTGCCTTCATCTTGGGAGTTGTCTCCCAGGCCTGACCTATCTGGGTCTCCTGGGTAGGCAGTTGGCAGTAAGGAGCTGCAGGTAGGTGCATTATTATTGATGTCCTGGGATTCTTAAGGGCTTTTTGTGAGAGGCAGGGCTAATAACTCCATTCATTGTGCATTCAGGGTCCCAGAGGGCTTTGGCATTTAGACACAATTTAAAGTGGTTCTCAACCTATTCCCCTCAGTTTAGATTTCTGAAAGCAGGATGACCGGACCCTCTGCACCCTCAGGCAGGTGATGGTGCCACTGAGGTGTATACCAACATAAAGCTGTAGGTTCAAGTCCCTAAGGAAAGTGGGGGCAAACCAGTAAACCCACTGACTGTGATCTGCTTGTGACAGGGAGCATAAGGCAAATAGCAAATTAGAGAAGGACTCCTGCTTGGCATTAAGGACCTTGGAGAAAAGCAAAGGCTCTTTGAAATGGATATAGCATTTCACTGGTTTCCAGTGGAGAGATTTAGGAACTGCAGCAGTGTGATCAAAAGACATGGAATGTGTCTGTGCTGGCAGAGGCATTCTGTACCAGTTTCAGATTTGTTTGATCTGGGCATATTTTTGAGAACAACACTTGAGACCTCCTTTGTTAGAAGACTGAAAAAAATTACTATTAGGAGACTTGGGGGGGGGGTCGTAGCTCACCTATTTAAGATTCCAGAATGTGTATGTCCTGATTTTTTAACAGTAAAGTCTAGGTGCCACCACTTAAAACGTTGCTGTGATCTGCTTCTCAACTGGAGAGGTCACTGGGGGTCAAGCCTGGCGCCTTGCGATGCAATCAAGACATTGGATATCTAGGTAGATAGCAGTTTCCTAAAATGTATATACCATTGATCTTTTTTTTTGTACCAGGGATCGAACTCACAACCTCGTGCCTGCCAGGCAGGCACTTAGGCCACTGAGCTAAATCCCTGGCTACCATTGATCTTTTAAGTGAATTTTAAACTGGAGAAGACAGCGTGTGCCCATCTTTCTGCCCTTTGATTTACTTTTTTCTCCCTATTACAAATTATATTTTCTTTCATTTCCTTTAGTTATGTATCCCCTTTCCCATGATCTTGTCTCCCTCTTTCAATTAGTTTTTGTGGGATTTGAACAATCTCCTAGTGGGCCTTGGTGGTTAATTCTTCTCTAAACCTTGTGCATTTACCTCTTTCAGTACATCTCTCTTACTTTGTTGCTTTAACCACCACTGTCACACAGTTCTACATTTTCAGTTTATCCAAGTCTTTCTCACACTGTATGTTCGTATTTTGTGTCTCTTCTCAGACCTGGAACTGCAGTAATTCTCTATTGTTTTCAGAACTGACCACACCATCTTATTTATTGTCCTGTGACCATGTAGTTGCTGTGCTGAGATACCACCTCTTTCTTGCCCTGGTTCTGAAAGGGCCTTTGAGGCCAGAGATTCCACACACATGACTTCCCCTTCCCCATGGCACCTTTCAGTGCTGTTTTACATCTACTTTCCATTATGAAGCCTGACTCCCGCTGAGGCCAGGAATGACTTGATCTCCTCACTTTTATAGCCCCTCTTTCAGTGTCTTGGAGAGTGTTGTTAATACAGTATGCATTTATACAATTTTTTTTTTTTAATAGTATTGGGGATTAGGCCCAGGACCTAGCACATGCTAGGCAAGTGCTCCATCACTGAGACAATGGTATTCTTAAATTGCCCAGATTGGTCTTGAAGTTATGCTCCTCCTGCCTCAGCCTCCTGAGTAGCTGGAATTACTGCAGGCCACATTTATCAAATGTCTAAGTCAAGATATCTGTTGAGGCATAAGACCTAGTTCTGTAGATTGCTGTTGAGTGGGTGTCATTTTTGCCACCTGTAAGTCTGCTGCTAATCTTCTTAACTGTTTCTGATAGCTGTTTTAGTTGGAGCCACAGTCCTGGTCTCTAATAGTCCCAGGAGGGAGTTTTTGCGCTCCTGTTTTTCTTTCCCTGCTTGTTAATTGGATTGCATGTTTTTGCTGGCGAGGTCCCACATGGCTTAGCTTTCTGTGGGCGTTACCTCTTCCCCATTCATGGTTTCAATCTAGTTGCTGCTTTTGGGTTGACTAGTCCTGCCTCTGCGCGTTGGCTTTCCTTGTAAGGCATATTCTGTTCACACAGTACAGATTGGGATTGGGTTCAGTCCACCAATGGGCTTAATTTTAGGATTTTTAAGTATACTTGAAGATTGGTCCTCACTTGACTTTCTTTTAATTCCTCCACTCTTATTCAGGCATTTCTGAATATCTTCTTTTATAGTAGTCCAAATATCTTGATTCATTGAATTTTTTTTGGTGCACTTTTTTCTGAGGGCTATGTATTTTTTTCCTGTGGTCGACCTTGTTGGTTGTCAGATTATTTCTTTGCTGGAACTAATTTTAAAATCAATTAGAGAGCGTTCCCTTCATCTTTCTCTCTTTATTTATGAGATACTGATTGCAGAGCTACCTACACTGTGTTTAGATAAATTGCTTTTTTTTTTTTTTTCCCATAACATTTATATTCAAGGCAAGTTTAGTGCAGCCAGCCAGTGCTGTGCATTTTTGCAGGCCAGGGCTGTAGGTTTCATTTCCTTGGTGGGCTAATTAACTTTGGACTGGAAATATTTTGTTTAGTTCAAAAACCAAACTTTTAAGTTCTCATGTATTATAGGCACTATGGTTCTCTGACGTTGTATTTATTAGTAAAGTGTTTATATTTTAGAGATTAATATCTAGTCCTGAGCCAGTGTGTGTGTGTGAGTTGTGGTCAGTAGGTGGACTTTAGATGGGATGGTGGGTTATAGATTAGGCAGTTCCGTTAATGCCACTGCTTCAGCAACAGCTTTTCAGAACTGAGATTAGAAGGGGAAACTGAAGGACACAGTGCTTTTTCCTTAGCAAATGACAGGCCTACTGCTTTAAGTATGTTTTTGATGTCACCTTTCATTTTATCCTTTCTTTGAAAATCCACGGTCAGTTTATGGGTTGTTCACATTTTATAGTCCTTAACCTTACCTTCTATGATTATCTGCCCAGTTGGGGCTGCAGATGCCTTTGCGTGTCCAGTATCTTACTGGTCGCCACCTGGGTGTGTTGCTGAATGTAGCAAGATGTCTATGCAATTTAGCTGTGAAGACATTCTGGAGACTTTGTGTTCTTTACCTTTTCATTTCTCTGCTAGAAGCCAGTTGATATAATCTCCTTTATTTTTGTTTCACTGTATTGATCACTTAGTGAAACTAAGCAGAATTTTCGCCTGTATATGGGGTATCTGCTGTACCTTTGTGTTTAGATTTTGGTCCCCAGAATTTGGTTATCCTGCTGCTTCTGGATAACCTGCATATTAGGTACCTATAGTTTCTAGTTTCTGCTTTTAAATAGCACACCCTCCTCACTTTCTGTCATTTTGCCCCTTTTCAGTTTGATTTTTGGGTCAGGTAGACTTCTCAGTTCTCCACATCCGTTGCTACCTCATTGCCTAGCACATAGTTGATATTCATGTGTTTGTTACATAATGTTTCATTGCATTATCAACCACTGTCTTTTCTCCTTGTCCATAATTTGGTGGTGCTGGAGGGGCAGAGTACCATGATACTTGACTACTTCTATTATTTGGTCATTGCTAGGACATTTTTCTCCTTTTCTCCAGGAGGCGGGACTCTTTCCATGTTCTGTAGCCTTTTGTAGGGTGGGCCGTAGTTAGGAGAAAGCTACATTCTTATTCACATGGAGCTGCCTTTAGCATCTGTTTCTCCAGCTGGAGGGGCTTGTTTTAGAATGACTGGCATGTAGGTGGAGCTTTGTGGAGGGACTGCTGGTGTGCCCTGTTCCTGGGCTGCCTTTTTAGCCTTCTGTTCCCCAAGGCTGTGCTTGAGGTCCTGCATCTGTGGATGAGGGTGGATAGCACTGCTTACCTTACTGTTTGTGAACCTTCTTTCATTTTGTGTTTCATTTTTGCTGCTGTGAGGGAATGCATTGTATTCTGCATGGCAGAATTGGCAAGCAGCACCATTTGCTGGTTTTGGCCAGTGGGACATCCAGAATTATTAGGCCAGTTTGTACTTTACGAGGCGGGAGACTTGATATCACTCAGAGCAGCTCATTTCATTCATTGCTTATAAAGAGGAAGAAGTTATCCTAGAGCTTTGCTACTCCTCCCAGTGTGTTTGCATTAAACCACAAGCTCAGCATTTTCCTCAGGAAATTTCCTCTAGAATTCCTCCCTACTGCTTGAGCCTTGTTTGAGCTGGATTCTGGCTTGCATTGGCAACTTGCTCTTGGTACTGCCTCTTCATGCTGAAAGCTTTTGGGCCTCACCCCTCCTTCCCTTACTCCTTCCTAGGCCACTTACAAGAGTGACTGATTCCTCCAATCCAGACACTCCTTGTTTGCATACCAATGTACAGTTCTTCTAGAGGTGCCTGGATCCAGTTGTAGGGCCGTCAGAAACATATCTACTCCTCAGCTGAGAAGCCATTAAGCCACTTCAGTTTATAACAGCACTTGGTTCATTGTTATGATTAGATATCCATAAAATACAGCAGGTAGAGGACGGTCACTGGCCCTGTTGGAGAGATATGTCTCAATCCTAAAAGATACAAATTAGTCCCAGAGTATCTGATATTGTTGATGGAACCCAACAAACTGAAAATTCAGTGTAATAAAATTCTACAACCTTTCATCTCTCACCTGTGTCATCCAGCAAGAAATGAATTTTGAGGCCAAAACTGATAGCATTTAATCTCTCTGTCTAGGAATATATGGTCATGTGCTCTGCGGAACATGCTCTCTTCTTGCCCTTGTGCCTGCCCCAGAGCTGGTAAATTTGGAGACTCATGAACTGATTTTATTCTGTTTTCTCCACCTTGTGATGCTCTAAAGTTTTGCTGGTTTGTTTGCTTTATGTTTTATTCTGGAAATATTTGTGAAAGTGTATGAGTACAGATATGTGCTCCTAACTCTTGTGTTTTCATTTGAATTTGTTTGAAATACCTTCTAATCCCACACTATATTAGTCAGTTTTTCCTTTGCAGGATAAAATACCTGACACCCACAGTTTAAAAGAGGCGAGATTAGCCGGGCGTAGTTGTGCATGCCTTTAATCCCAGCACTTGGGAGACTGAGGTAGGTATGAGCGTTGTGGGCTACAAGGTGAGCGCAAGGCCGGCCTGAGCTACATAGTGCGACACTGCCTCAAAAAACTAGGGCTGGGAGTTTGGCTCAGCTGCTTAAGCACCTGTCTGGCAAGCGCAAGGCTGTGAGTTTGATCCCCAGTGCCGCAAAAAAAAAAAAAGCGAGATTTATTTGCCTCATGGTTTGAGAGAATTCACTTCCTCGGTTCCAAGGCAGAAACATTATGACAGAAGACTGTGGTAGAACAAAGCTGCTTAGTTCACGCTGGCCGGGAAGCAGAGAAGGGAACAACACCGAAGAAGAAGGGGTTAGGGGCCAAATAAAGATCACAGATGTAGGTCATGCTTCTGTGACCCACCCACACACCCAGAAGTGTGCTTTACTGATAATCCCTTGGGTAGCTGCCAAGTCAATCAAGTTGACAGTTAAGCGCGACTGTCGCTCTATGATTCCTTCCGTTTCTACCTGCTGCTGTCCCTTCTGGAGGATAGAGGGAGTTTGTGTACTTGATTCAAGTGAGGTCGTTCTGTTACTCATTACTGCAGACCTTACAAAGGAGCCTACGCTATGCCCTGTTCTGCTTGTCTTGTGTTACTTTCAAGTCCTCTGTGCTTTGTTTTGATGCAGCATGGGTCTGCCAGTGAATGAATGCATAGCATTGTTGCAGTTGACAGTTGGCCTTTAGCTGTCTAGCTAGAAGTTCAGTCAAAAACAGTGACATCTTGAACCTAAATTCACTATTTAAAACATGCATCTCTTGCTAGTGTTCTTGAGCAGCAACATAAAGCAGCTTATTCAATGTGATTTTAAGTTCTAGAAAACTACATTTGTGCAATGCAAGTAAGATCAGTGTCTTGGAATCTATATCAACTGATGTCTGAATTGGTAAAATCTCTAAATCTATAGCTCCTACATACTGATGTGAAGCAGCTGCTCACCCATCACAGTGGAGTCTGGCCTTTAAACAAGTAAGCATATGCAGCCTGCTGATGGTGGGGTGAGGTTTTCCCCATTCTAGTTTATTTGTAATGTCAGGTTTCAACCTTGGCATTTATTACTGGTGGTGGGAAATTTTGAAACTCCTGTTCTCCAGAGGCTGCAATGTTTCCTTCCTTGGTATCTATGGGAGGAAGCAGGCCTTTGACTGTTGCAGCTTCCAGATCTGTCTTCCAGCTTCTCTCTCTTACCCTCTTACTGTTACCTGTCTGTCTCTCTACCTTGCTTCATCTTCATTATTACTGTCTTCGGTGGTCAGGATTAATATGCAGGAGTGAGGAATGAAGAGCTTAACTCTGTTTCCATTTTTCTGCGTTTACTTTAAGTCCACTTTGACTCTGTGTCTTTTCACCTAATTATAACCTGCTACCCTGGCCAGCTGAGGGATGGAAACCTCCTGGTAGCATAGGTCACTGATCTTAATGTAGCATGAGTCTTGGAGGATGTAAATCTAAGGAAGCAGTTTTGACTCTTTAAACATATGTATACTCAACCATCTGTATGTGATGGTTCTGTATCTGTGGAGTCCGCCTGCCGCATACTGAAAATTCTTGAAAAATATTTATATCCAGCATGCATGTACATTCCTTTCCTCCCTCTGCAGTGTTAGGAATTGAACCTAGGGCCTCACATAAGCTTGACAAGTGCTGTACCACTGAACTACATGCCCAGCCCCAGATCTCTTTTCTTGTCATTATTCCTTAAACAAATGCAAATATCTTATGGCATTTTCTATAAGGCTTGAGCATCTAAGGATTTTGATACTGGGGTGAGAGGTATCCTAGAACCATCCATTCTCTATAGATATGGAGACATCTCAGTATCCTGGTGTCCTTGAACTGAGTTACAGTTCTGAAGCTGGGGAATGGAGGGACTTGTTGCTATTTCTGGCTGTTATTTGGCCTTTGTGTCTGTCTTTTACCTCAGTACCTTTCCTGTTAGGAAAATGATGCTCATGTGTGCACTTCTAAAATATCCCCTGATACGGAGTTCTACAAGGGCACATCATTTGATTAACTGTTAGGTTCACTGCAAATATGGCTGCCCAACATTGCTTCTCATTTGCTACAAACGAGCTTCAAGCCTTCTGGGTTTGCACAGGAATACTCTGAGGACAAAGATTAAGTTGGTGCCATGCATTTTGATTGAACAGTGGAGTTGCAGTGTGTATTCAGGTCTGCCACTGCCTGCCACTGCTCTTGTCTTTACGGTTTCACCCCTGTCCCCTCAGCCCTAGCCCAGATACACAGCTATGTGCCCTGTTGTTTCTCACAGTGAGATCCATTTAGGCTTTTGCCTTAGAGTAGAGGCCATATCAGGTTTTTCTAAGCTACTTCTATTCATTTTTCACCACAGCCAGACACTTTAGCTTGAGAACCACTGTTATAGGTTGTTGCTTTTAGCAGTGCAAGAATCAGGGCTCACCAAAGTTCTCTCTCCAGGACTTTGATCAGACAATGCCATTTGGGGGGAGGGGCAATTTAGATGCATCTCTGTGTTTCTTATATGAATAGTGCCCCACCCTCAGCCCACTCGCTAGACTTGTGCACTTCCAAGATATTTTAGCTTAGAACCATGATGGCAAACCTTGGAGACCAAGTGCCAAACTGCAACCTCAAACCCACTTATTTATCACAAAGTGCCATCACTGCAATTAAACCTGAATGCTAAAGTTTTAGTTTAGAAAAAAACAACTCATACATTAACATTTTTGTCTTAAAAAAAAATACGGTAACAGGTGTGCCATAGATTCACCACCACTGGCTTAGAACATCTGTGGATACCAAGGAAGAGATAGGAATTTTGCTTCAGAGAAATGAGAAGACTTCTCTGAAGAGAGTAGAGTTTCTTAGGGTTCTTTAGTGTATCATTTGAGCTGATAAAAGCTGGTATTTACAGTTTCAGTGCAAATTTCATTTCGTGATACCAAGAGAAAAGGTTTTTGAAGTGGTGCCTTGTTGTACCTGGGTTCACACCTCATGTGCCATCTATTAACTGAATGTAGTAAAACAGAGAAGAGGGTGTAGGTTAGGGATTTGCTCTCTGGAATGAAAGTGGGCCTCGCTTGGTTGGAAGAAAATACAGGTGCTTCATGGTACAAACCAGAAGGTCAGTAGTTCAGCATACAGCCCAGCAAGTCCCCAAGCGCCTTCTAAATTTTGGCTGGTATAGGCAGGTATGCTGTGCAGAGATAGTGTTCAGGGCTGCTCTGTGTGAACTGAGGAAGAAGAAATCCTGTCCCTTGTTAAGGCCTTACAGGAATTCTTCTGCTCATTTCTGTTCATGGCCAGGCTCTGAGCTTTATAGGTTAACAGTTGCTAACTGTTAGATTGATTAATTGATCCATGCTAAAAATAAGTACACAGAGATGTGATTTAAAAGTCAGTTTGTGGACCTATTAATTTATGATGTGAATTTCAACCATCAGATCAAAATGATCTGATGGGCCAAAGGCATTCTTCTTGTGGAAAAGGTTACTTCTTATTTGCAGAATATGAGGAAAGGAGATAGCTGACCCAGAGGAAGACTGTGGTAGCCCCAAGTACCAGGCAGAGCATGTAACACAGGTCTTCCTGCTTAACCTGCATCCTGTCCTGATTAGACAGATAAGCAAACAGCTTCGGAAAATTCTGTCACTTGCTCCAGGTTCCTTCTTTGCTGAGCAGGGGACCAGGATTTTTACTCTCTCCAGATGTGTGACATAAGCTTGAATGTTGGTTGTGTTAGCAGCCTTTTCTTCCAGAGTGTTAAGTAGACTTTTTCCCATGCTTTCATTTTCCAGGTTTCTGGTTCTATCAGAAGCTGTAGCTGGTTGTTTCTTTTATTGCAACACATGCTTTATACGTCAAAATATTTTTATAAAGTTAGACTGTTTCCTGCAACTATTTTTGGAAGTGTCATGATTTATGTCAAGAGAGACTCTAATTTATATTTATAGTAGGTATTTAACTTGAGATAAGTGGGTGACCTATAATGTGCTCCCCCACCCCCCCATTTCCAGTGCTGGGGATTGAGTTCAGTTGCTCAAACATTTTAGGAGAGTGGTCTACCATTGTGCTACCTCCAGCCCACTGTATCTTTAACAGTCTTGTTTTCTATATGAAGTTTTCCTGGTAGTAATCTCACTGTAGTACTTAGAACAGTTAGACTAACCCTATGAACACATTGGTTTCTTCTTTCTTTCTTTTTTTCTTTCCTTTCCTTTCCTTTTTTTTTTTTTTTTTTTTTTAAACAAAGTGTCTCATTACTAGCCATTTTTACAGAGTTTTATAAGCCTTGGCAGTACCTATTTCTAGATATTTCATTATTGATTTAATTTTTATTCTTTTCCTATGTTAACCCCATTGGACAGATGATTTATATGTCTGCTTTCATCTTTACATGGTTCTCTACTTAGGAAGTTTTTTCCTAATTATAAATGTAACATTCATTTTATAAATTCAGGGATATTTAAAGAAGAAAATATAAATTACTTAAATCCCATCATCCAGAGGCAGTATCACCACTGTTAATATCTCATGGCCTTCTCACCAGTGCCTCTGTTCATGTTTTGTAAGTGAGCATGTCCCTTGGCCTTTAAATAATTTTTTAGAACAGAATTTTTAATGGTTATGTAGTTTTTAATAATGTAGATGTGCCATCTTTTATTTAACCAGTTAGCACCTAATTTTTTGGAGCTATAAATTATCTCCAGTTTTTGTGATTATATCTTTATTTGTAAAATGCAAATTTGCCTTGAAGTAGAAAGCTTGAGCAGGTCCATTTAGATCTGAGGTAGCCCTTGGGCAAGTCACGCTGCATTTCATGGTGTGACATTCTTAGCACAGACACGTTCCCAGAGGAGCTGATATTTAGCCCCGCTGGCAGCACACTCTCTAATCACCTAATTCCTTATCTATTTGTGTTATTTAGAGGCAGGACTGGATCCAAGCCCCCTGTGTTTTGTTGCCAGACAAGTTGCTCCTCTTGAGCTCAGACTAAACTTGCTGCTTTTCAAGAAAGGATGGCGGAAATGGCTAAGTCTTCTCTGAGGGCTCACAATTCTTATTAGCTGCCCTGGCTGGGAGATGCTGAGACCTCTGAAGGGAAACTCAGCCCCTAGCATCCTCCTTGTTCCAGCCCACATGCTGCTCAGTGGGCTGTTCACAGGGCCTTGCACTTGTGTTTGCACAATTATTCTGCAGATCATTAAATTGTATCCTATTGTGACAAAAACATTCACCCCCGCATAGGTGTATGTAAAGCAATTATATTTAATTAACATATACTAGCATTACTGACCAGTGGGTAATTACAATCCCTGGTGCTTGTTTAAAGCATTGTAGCCTGCCACCTTGAGGAGGTGGATGTGGCCCATTCAGGGAGCAGGAAATGAGAGCCGGGAGGGCTCCAACAGCCCTCTGTCTCTGTATGGAACCTAAACACTGTCAGCATAGTCTTGTTTGAGCTCAAGAAGTGATATAGTGTCTACAAAAAGTGATAGTCCACATTGTTGAGGACTCTATAACCTAGAGGTTATGTCTCAGATATACCTTAAAACAGAAGGGCAGCCCTGGACAAGTGCAGCCCAGATACAGTGTGCTGTCTGTTCTAGGCCACATGGGGGTTCAGTGGCTGATTGTTTATTGGCTATACTAGTTGGGCGCAGAGAACATATTAAAATTATCCAAACCAGAAGTTGCAGTAATGCTTTGTTTGGCTAATCTTCAAATGATACAATTAGAAGATACTCTTCACCAGTGATGGCAAACCTTTTAGAGCTTTCAATGATACAAACAGCCCTCTGTGGCGTGCGTGCCGTAGGTTTGCTGCCACTGTTCTACATTGTTCAAGTACTCAATTTTGCCCTCTTGTTTCAGATTAGTTTTAGTGTGCCATTTCTCAGAGGGCTAGTGTTTTCTGTGGGCAGCCTTATCCTGGCTGGTGAAGGACTGGCATGTTGATTACTCCCGTGCCTTCTCTGAGACTGACAGGCTGGCCTTACAGATCAAGCTCAGTGCTTTATTTTCCTCAAGACTCAGTTCTTTATCTGAGAGAAGTTCATCCACAGGAGGGGAGAGGGCCCTACCTACTGTTTTCTAACCTGGGTCTTTTCCGTATCTCCCTTGTCTCAGATCCTTGCTTCACATAAACATGGGCCAGGGAACCTAGGAGGCCAGAGGAGGATGAAGAGAGAAGGGTAAAGTTACCAGACGCTTGCTGAGGGCAGTTGCCTGTGTGCCCCTGGAGTGGTCCCCAGTCATTTCCCTCCCACCTTCTTGCTCCTACCTGATGAGCTTTCTCCCTGTGCCTTGTAATGGTTCTAGAGCACTCCTGTAGGAGCCTGGAGAAGGCTTTGGAGGGCCAGTCATTCCCAGGGTTAGTTTCTTGATGCCTGTGAGTTGTGAGTGGACACAGTTTAATACGTGCACAGGTGTGTAGCTTGGAGCAATACCGACTCCCTCTGGTCTGCTCTTGATGAAAAGAGCAGTGGGTTTGAGCTGCAATTTATCTGCGCTCTCAGGAAAGGAAAGATTAGGGCTGAGGCTGGAGATCCTTCGGTGATACTGTATCATTGGTATGGGCCTTTCTCTGTGATTCTGAAGAAGAAATTAGTGTCTTGGTCATTTGAAAAAGTAATTTTAGCTTGTAGACTCCCTGCCACACTTGAGTAACTTTTGGAAAGTGCCATATTTTACCCAAATCCCATTAAATGTTAGGCATTCTTTCTATATTCCCTTTACTGTCCTTTGACTGATTAACGAAATATTTATGTGAACCCTGAAGGCTGATTTATTTATTTTATTGTCTTTTTTTAATAACTTGCTTCTCCCTTGTGCTGGGTGCTTTCAGAGGCCCGAATAACAGCCATGATTTCTTCGGTGATAATCATCTGCCCTCCTTGGCCTGCATCCTCAAGGGACTGCTTGGAGTTTTCCCAGCTTTAATGAAGTCTCTAGCTGTTCTGTACCCTGGGTGGGTGGTGATAAATCCACTCAAAATGGCCCCACCCAGGGACATTGTAATTTATATTTAACATATAGATAGAGCTACATTAGTGGCTAAGACTCAGCAGGAATGGAAAAATGTAGGAGTGGAAATGACACATATCAAATTGGTCTTGGTTTTCTTGTGGAATTCTCCTTTCTTCCTTTTCTTTCATTATTTTTATTTTATTTTACTTTTTTGGGTGATATTTGGGATCAAGCCCAGGGCCTGGTGCATGCTAGGCAAGTGCTCTACCACTGAGCTGTTTCCACAGCCCTTTTTTATTTTGAGAAAGGGTTGCACTAAGTTGCCCTGGTTGGCCTTGAACTGGGATTCCCCCTGCCTCAGCCTCCGAAGTACCTGGGGTCACAGGTGTGTGCCGTTGTGCCCAGCTGGAAGCCTCCATCTTATCCTGTGTCTGAGGATTTCGTGCATAATTGATGCTATAGGCATCTCTAAGCACCTGCCTTTGTCTGGGTGAGAAACCAGGCAATTGCTGGTGAGGATGGTCTCTTGAGAGACTGCTCTGGAAGTAGATAGCAGATCCTTTGGCTGAGGTTGTAAAGTCATGGTAATGAAAGACTGGTCAGAAGAGAGCCTTTGATTGGAGCCTTGGCACAGTACTCTTCCTGTGTCCCCTTCTTATTCACCAGCATAAAGCAGCTACACCTCTTCCTGGCAGATTCCCCTCTGGTAAGCCTGTGTTTATGTTTCTCTCCATAATTAAATTCTTCTTGCTTGCAAGCACACATCTCAGATGTTGTAAGGTTCAGGGCAAAACAGGTTCCTGTAATCTCTCCTGTGAGGGTAACTAGGTATGTTTGTTTGCAGTGGACACATGCCTGGTTATGTGTGTGTATGTGTGCATGGCAGTGCTACTTTCTTTTATTCATCAAGCACCTATTAGGATAAGTGTAAAATAAAAGCCACTTTCCCTAGCAAGTAGCTTGAGCATCTTTTGGCTTTTTTTTTTTTTTTTTTTTGTGCTGATCATGGAATGGAAAGCACACATGACTTGGAATGAAATAAAAGACTAATGAGAAACAAAGCCACGAACTCATCAGTGTCTCAACTCCACTAAAATAGAGCCCATGATATACAGTAACTAATGTGTGGATGAGGGAACAGATATGATTATTGCCTGCTTGGAGGTCTGCTGGGGTCATACCTCAGCTCAATCAGTAGAGCAACGCAGCAGGAAAATGTTAAGTGTTGGTGTTTTTAATGCAGAGGCTTAGCTGTACATTAGAGTCACGTTAGGACATTTTAACCAGCATATGTGCCTGAGATCTCCTGAAGCAGAATTCTCAGGATGGGACCTAGGTATCTTTGCTCCTCTAGAGCTCCCCTGATGTTTCTGCAGCCTATCTTCATATCCTAGGTGGCTGCACTGGCAGTGGAGGGTGTGGTACGATCGATTCTGGGTAGAGATCTATGAGGGAAAGAGATGATACCTAACACAAAGAAAATCTTGTAAATGCAAATATTGTGTAATCTGTTTTAAAAATTGTGTGAAGTAATCATATTGTTTTACTCTTTGGGGAAATTTCTACTTATTTTATAATAAAGATGTCATAGCCACTCTTTTCTTAAATGATGAGCTTAAATATTTCCCTTCTGGAAAGCTCTTCACTTATAAAATGTTATTACTTACCTGTCTTTCTGGATTTAAGAAGAGAAAATCATTAACATGTAATAATATCTGACGTCTCTTTCCTAGCCTACAGTTTGGTCTAGTAGTTACCTTAGAAGCCATATGTGATGTGTTTTATGGAACTTACCTGGGAAATTTTATTCTCCTTGAAAATACTTATAATAACGCTTGGATTTTTAGGTAGATGTTTTCATCCTGCACTTGGTTTGTTCCCTATGTAATTAACTGTGTGTGTGTGTGTGTGTGTGTGTGGTACTGGTGGTTGAAACCAGGGCCCTTGCACTGATCTGCATCTTCAGCCATTTTTATTTTTATTTTGAGACAGGGTCTTGCTAAGTCACTGAGTTGCCCAGTGTGGGTGTGAACTTGGGATCTGCCAGCCTTATCCTCTTAGAGTGCTGGGATTATAGATGTGTGCCACCACACACAGTTTAAGGGCCCTTTTAAACACTAAATTTTTGGAGAAGGTGCTTCATCTTTTACAAGATGACTCTTGCAGGTTACCCCCTTTCCCTTTGTCCTTTTCCTGCTTATTTTTTGCTTGGCATTAAAACATAGCAAAACCCTGACTCAGAAAACAGAAGCAAAACAAAAGCTTAAGAGTATTACATAAAAATCACAGAGAACTTTTTAAAAAAGACAACAACAAAAACCAGTGTCTGGGTCTCAGCCAAATCTCCAGGAGTAGGGCAGGCATTGATGTGCCGCAGGTGATTATACTTGAACAGGAGTGCAAACCACAGTGTTCAACGGTAGGCTTTGGGTGTGCTTTTTGACCAGCCCTCCTTTGCCTTACTCTTCGTGAACATCACCCTCAGCCGTGTACCTGTTGGGGCCCATGTACGAGAGACCTAATCATTCTTCTGCAGGTGACTTTAACAGGGCTGCTTGTTAAAGTGGAACATCCTAGATTCTGCCACTTCTTGAACTTGTGTTTAATAAATGATAACGCTGTGCACTTATTTAGTTATCTTTTGGGGTAGCTCTGATGTCTTTAAAAGCTTCAGTATTAATCCCCACAGTGTTTCCCCAGGGCCAGGTAAGGTTTCCCTGTCATTAAATCTAATAACCTGAAATTACTGGACTGTTGTCTTGCTCTCAACTTTAGTGCTTCCCTTGTGGAGTTGGATGGGTACTCCGAATACCTTTCCCAGAAACCTAAGCAGTAAGATTCACTACCTGGTTTTTCTTAGGCAGAAGGTCAGTCTTACAAGGACCTCAGAAAGGTATTCTTTCTAATCCTTGGTGAAAAGATTCGTTTGGGCAGCTGGGAGCTGGGTATGGGTAGTCTCAGGCAAAGGATGTTGTAATGTTAGGGTTAGTAGGCATAAAAGCTGGACTGATCCAAAGTGGAACCAATGAGACTGGAGGACAGCATGTGCCACCAAAATGTGTCTTTGGCTGATGTTTAAATTGCATTAAATTAAAGGGTCTTTCTCATTCTCCATTGTGGTATCACAAAGGGCAAAATTAGTGTCATTTCCAGCAGGTTTGAGCCTTTGGAACTGTCAGTCTCTGTGAGGGTCACTAGGGATAGTAGCTCAGTGAGTCCTATTCTGAAGAGGCAGGAAACCTCTGTGTTTGAGGACTTCTGAGGACAGTAATCATTACAAGTGCAGTGAATCCACCATGTTAGTTGTTTTCTGCAGTCCTCTTTTTTTGGGGGTGGTGGTGATGGTACTGGGGATTGA
>RJWM01016511.1:0-45280 GCA_004363535.1 Dasyprocta punctata
GTAGTAGTAGAAGCAATAAACGAAGCAGATTCAAGCAGTCTTTGAGCTGTTTGTGTGTCTGTTCTCCACGCGCCGACGCTCAGCCCACCTTCGGGGACTCTGTGGACCTAGCCCGGCTGGACCGCGGCAAATCTGGATAGCAATTTGGGGAGTATGGCCATTTTTGCAATGTTTGTTCTTCCTATCCATGAACAAGGAATGTCTTTTCATTTTCTGAAATCCTCTTCCATTTCTTTTTTCAGAGCACTGTAATTCTCCCTGGATAGATCTTTTACTTCCTTTGTTAGATTGATTCCTAAATATTTCATTTTGGGGAAGTGCTGTCATGAAGGGTGTGGTTTCCCTTATTTCTCTCTCAGTGAGTTTGTTGTTTGTGTACAGAAACGCAGTTGATTTTTGAGTGGTGACTTTTATCCAGCTACAATACTAACTTTGGTTATTAGATTCAGCAGTCTTTCAGTTGAGTTTTTGGGGGATCTTCTATGCAGAGTATCATGTCATATACAAATAATTACAATGTAACTTCTTAACTTCCTATCCTTATTCTTTTTATTTCTCTCTCTTGTTTTATTGCACTGGCTAATGCTTTCAGAACTATATTGAAAAGGAGTGGTCACAATGGACATCCTTGTCTTGTTCCTGATTTTAGGTTGAAAGTTTTCAGTTTTTGTCCATTTAGTAAGATGTTGGCTGTTAGTTTAGCATTTATGGCTTTTATCAGATTGAGGTAAAGACCATCTATTCCAATTTTTTGTAGGGCTTTTATCATGAATGAGTGCTGGACTTCATCAAAGGCTTTTTCTGCATCTGTTGAGATGAACATGTGATTCTTGACTTTGGTTCTACTGATATGGTATATTATATTTATTAACTTGTGTATGTTGAACCACCCCTACATTCCTCGGATGAACCCTACTTGGACACGGTGTATAATCTCCTTGATGATTCACTGCATTCTATTTGTCAGTATATTATTGAGGAATTTTGCATCTGTGTTCTCTAGGGAGATTGGCCTGTAGTTTTCATTTTTGGTTGGGTCTTTCTCTGGATTTTGCATTAGGGTAATGTTTGTTCTCAGGAATGAGTTAGGGAGACTTGCTTCCTTCTCAATTTCATTGAAGAGGTTGAGGAGTGTTGGCATTAAGTCTTCCTTGAATTTCTTGTAGATTTCAGCTGTGAATTCATCAAGACCCTGGCTTTTATTTGTTGGTAAGGTTCTAGGTACATTTTCAATTCATAAATTGAAATTGTGTTATTTAGCACTTTTTCATCTTTTTGATCCAGCTTTGGTAATTCATGTTTCTTTGAATCTGTCCATTTCTTCTGTGTTATTGAACCTATGAGAGTAAAGGTTTTCAAAGCAGGTATTGATGATCTTCTGTATTTCCAAAGGGTCTGTAGTGATTTCACCATTTTCATTTGTTATTGCATGAATTTGAATTTTTTCTTTCCATTTTTTGATAAAGTTGGCTGAGGGGGTGCTTATTTATTCTTTCAAAGAGCCAACTCTTTGATTCGTTAATTCTTTTTGTTTTTTCTTAGTCTGAATTGTGTTAATTATTGTGCTGATCTTTTAATTTTCTCCCTTGTTTGGGCTTGACTTGCTCTTCTTTTTCTAGATGTTTGAGGTGTAGTGTCAGGTTGTTTATTTGTGTTCATTCTGTTTTCCTGATGTTAGAGTTCACCACAATAAATTTCCCTCTGAGGACTGCTTTTATTTTGCCCCACAAGTTCCAGTAAGTTTTATTTGCATTTGTATCTGCTTTTAGATATTCTTTAATTTCTTCTTTAATTTCCTCTGTGATCCACTGATTATTTAGGAGGGACTCATTTGATTTCCATGCAGTTATGGCATTTTTGTGGTTTCTTTTATTATCAATTTTCAATTTCATGGCACTATGTCTCGATAATATACATGGGATAATTTCAATTCTGTTGAATTTACTTAAGCATGTTTTACGGAGTAGTAAGTGGTCTGTTTTAGAGAATGTCCAAAGAGAACCTGAGAAGTATGTGTACTCTGATGTCGTTGGGTGGAATACTCTGTACACATCTACTAAGTCTATTTGTTCACAAGGTTGATTCAATTCTGATATTTCTTTGCTGATTTTCTGGGTAGTTGATCTGTCTCTTTGTGTCAATGGGTTGTTAAGATCTCCAATTACAATTCTGTTATTGCTTATTTGATTTTTCAGGTCTATTAAGATTTGTCTCATAGAGCTGGGTGCTCCCACATTTGGTGCGTACATATTTAAGATTGTTATCTCTTCCTCTTGAAGTTCTCCCATGATCAGTATGTAGTGACCTTCTTTATCCTTTCACACTGTCTGCAAACAGAATAATTACCCCTGCTTTTTTCTGGGGTCCTGTTGCAGAAAGTGTTGTTTTCCTTCTTTTCACTTTCAGTCTATGGATTTCCATTTGAGTTAGATGGGTTTCTTGTACACAGCATATGTTGGATTTTGTTTCTCGATCCATTCTGCCAGTCTGTTTCTTTTAATTACTGAATTGAGGCCATTTACATCAGCATGGAGATAGCTCAAAAAGCTAGGATTAGAGGTCTCATTTGACCCAGCTATTCCACTTCTGTGTATTTTTCCAGAAGAGTTAAAAACATCATACCACAGCAACAGATGTGCACCCAAGTTTATGCAGCCCAATTTGTAATAGCTAAATTTTGGAAACAAACCAAATGTCCATCAACTGAGGAATGAATAAAAAAGATGTGGTATTTTTATACAATGGAATGCTACTCAGCTATAAAGGATAAATTTGAGGCTTTCACAGGTAAATGAATGCAACTGGACTCATAAGTGAAATGAATCAGATTCAAATGTATAAACATCGTATTGCCTCCCTAGTGTAAGAAACTGAAAGGGTAAATAGATGGAAAATCTACAATAGACATCATGAAAGGGAAAGAAACTGCTGAAAAGGAAAGAGCAACAAGGATAGGAGAAAGGAGAAAAGGAAGGGAAAAGAAAACAATACACACACACACATACACACACACACACAAGATAGCTAAGACAGTTATACTATTAATTTCTTTTAGTTCATTGAAAAGAACAGCTTGTGCTTATATTGCTTGGTCAATTTTGCATGTCTATATCTTATATCTGAGCAACTACTTTCAAATAACAATATGCAATATGTTAACCATTGTTAATTTCCAGTACCTAGTTATGAAATTCTCTATATTGAAAAAAATAAAATTGCTTTAAGTGTACTTATTAGTGTCTTTCCAATGACTCTGATTATAAAGAATTAAAACTTAGATTAAAAAAACTTAGAAGCCAGCTTTGGTGGCACACTCCTGTAATCCCAGCACTTGGGAGACTGAGGCAGGAAGATCTTTGCAAGTTCAAGACCAGCCTGGGCTACATAGTGAGC
The DNA here is from genome assembly GCA_004363535.1 of Dasyprocta punctata. Classification (NCBI taxonomy): domain Eukaryota; kingdom Metazoa; phylum Chordata; class Mammalia; order Rodentia; family Dasyproctidae; genus Dasyprocta; species Dasyprocta punctata. Next base: position 3,394 of record RJWM01016511.1, read on the forward strand.
CCAAGGCCAACCTGAACTACATAGTGAGAACCTGTCTCAAAAGGACAAAAAATAAATAAAAATAAAAAAAGATTTAGTAAAGCCAGAGCGGATTTTGGATGTGAGTTCAGCAACTGACAACACAATTTATGTATTTTTACTGTATGCAGCATTTTAAGATAACAACCATGACTCATAAGAGTCATACAAAGAGCCATAGATTTCATAAATTTAGCAAATATTAGTAATATAAGAAAATCATCAATGCCTCCCCACCCTACCCCACACCCCATGAACAACTGGCTGGTTTGAAGAACAAACTGAGTTGATAGAAACTGAGATACAGAAAGCAACTGAATGTTTGTATTGTTCAGTTGACTTTGCAAGCCTGTGGCCTGCATTCTGAGTATCTACTGGGAGGATAACAGCATGCAACACAGCAAATATGGGGGATTGGTTTCTATATTGTTTTTGAAATACACTATTGTTCTCACTGTTTTGTTCTGAGTAATTGTCTATCTTTATTCAATGTTCCGTTTTGATTGGTTTTGTTCTGTTTTGTTTTGGTTTGATTTTGCTCTATCTGATGGAATGGACAACTATTCTGAAGATAGCGAGGTATACTATGGTGATCACTGTTGTTTGCCCATTATCCGGCTTCGAAGTTCTGTCCCAATTTCACTGCTATGTTTTGATTGGATTTATCCTGTTTTGTTTTGTTGGGTTTTATTATCTTTAAAACAAAATTTTTAACAATTTTTTAAAAAATATAATATAGCAAATATCATTTTATAGTAATACTCATTCATTTACCTAGAGATACAAACCAGATAAAACACTTATAAAGTAATCACTTAAAAGATTTTAAGACAAGTATATTTTAAAAAAAACTTTAACTCTTAAGATTCAGTTTTTAAAGCAATCAAAAACTTAAAAGGCAGTAGAAAATATTTAAAAAATCTTGATGTCACACACAGTCTTTGTTTCCTAGGTTAATTCATAAAGCTTTATTTAAAGCAGACCAATATTTTTAGTAAAACTTCATTTCTTTTAACTGAAAAAATCAGATTCTGGTTTTATATTAGTGCATTAAAGATTGGGTTTTTTCTAATTACACCTCACTAGATAACATGTAAATTTTCTTTCATAAAATTCACCCTGTATAAACTCATGACCTGCTGAACTCTTTAATTTTGCTTACCAAAACATACTTCCATTACAGCTTTCTTTCTGCCTTGATTCTTACCTTAAATGCAAGGGAAGGGGATCAAGAGATGGAGGAAGAAAGAAGGGATAAGAGGGGGAAAGCATGAAGAAAGAATTATGATGTGTTGTGTCCATGTACTAGCTCCTCAATGGCAATGTGATCATTGTGTGTTTCAAACGTGTGCTAATAATAAACCAATGTTTATAAAATCATTGAATCTGGACAAAATTATTTTCCCTCATTAAAACAAGCTTCCCTTTTTGATAGATTCATTAAGGTATACCTTATATTTTGAATTTTTGGCATATAGAATTACATATGTTAATTACAATGCTTAATTCTTAGTAACCTTACATTTTAGGGAACATCCAGAAATAAATCTTAAACTGTTAGTCCATCTACCAAAAGTTTATGAGATACATTTATGAATAGAACCAAAAATACATTGTCCTCTGACAGAATTAAAGAAGCCAATAGTCTTTGAATAAACAACTGTTTACTTAGTTTCAGTTTACTTAGAAACAACACAGAAAAGCTATGCATCTATTACTTAATGTAATATAATTGTAAGGCTTTACATTACATGAGGAATACATTTATACAGTTACATTTTTATTCATTTATTTATTTATTTTTGGTACCGGGGATCAAACGACCTCATGCTTACCAGGGAAGCTGGTGAGCTAAATCCCCGGCCCCTTATACACTTACTTATACTAATTGAATTTATGTATTTTTAACAGTTAAACTTAGTCTAATTTCATCCAGAATAAGAGACAGAACTCAAATATCACATGGTTTTTTTTCATATAAGAAGCCCAAACTATAAATAAAGAGCAAAATAAAATATAGATGATAGGAATTAGGGAGATAGATCTTCCTCAAATGGGAAGGGGATCAAGAGATGGAGGAAGAAAGAAGGGAGAAGGGGGGAAAGCATGAAGAAAGAATTATGATGTGCTGTGTCCATGTACTAGCTCCTCAAGGGCAATGTGATCACTGTGTGTTTCAAACATGTGCTAATAAAATATTAAAACTTTAAAGCAAACAATGAACTAAATGAAAAGTAAGAACATTCTTAAATATAATCACAGTACAAATGTCAAAATCAGGATGATATAATATAGTCTACAGCCCTTCCTTGAAAAATGGATAGAATTTGAGAACATCATATTAAATCATACAGAGAAGGACAACTATGCTCACATGTCTTCACATATATAGAAACAACAACAAAAAACAACCTTCATGGCAATAGGAGACTGATTACCAGGGCTAGGAATAGGAGTTGAGAGTAGGAAAAGGATACACAGAAATCATCCATTCATGATGTGAACATGTATGAAAATACCTGACTGAATCTGTCATTTCTACAATTAACATTTTCATGAAATTCTATTAATATATAAGCTAAATAAATAAAATACACCACTGCCAGAAAATTCAACATACAACTGCACTCGATGAAAAATAAAATTACTTTAGAAAAGTAAGGAAAAAACCCACAAGCAGTGTAGGAGATAAACCTGCAAAAAGAACAGAAGAACTATGGGAACTCTCTCCAAAGCTGTGGCTAGGAACTCTGGGAACAGTTTATTTTGATGGGTCTGAATTAAATTCTACCCAATGCTGATGCGAAAGTCCATTTTCAGGCCATTTCTCTCCTGAACTAAGAATATTAGGCCCACGAGCAATTATATTAAAAAATTTGTTTGCCCTCATCATGGATACATAGGTAAAAGTCACCCTAATTTGGATACTATAAATAAATGGACTGAGACAAAACTAGTCAAACACATATTTATGTTATTTATGCTAGAACCAGATCTCAAGATTTTTGCAATGAAGTACAAACAAGACCACAGCAGTGTTTCCAGCAGTCAAATATTAGGTGTCCCCAAAGCCAGAAAGAGACCAGAAGAGCATTTTCTTCAGGAAGTTAAAAGAGAAATTCTATTGACAAAGATTTTTCAATTTTTTTTTAAGATCAGAACTCTCTCAATAAAGGCCAAACCTCAGCTTCCATGCAGAAATCAAATATCAGGTGTCTCTACAAAGAAGATTCTCACAGTGGAAGCCAAGTTACAGAGAAAGATAAACAAGTTTGATCATTTCTATAGAAGTTACTTAAAGGGTAAAATGTCTTCCAGATCAGCTACTCATTCTATAGCATAAAAGGCTGAGATTATGCACAGATAGTCAGCAGTGCTGAGCAATGGAAAAATGCCTGGAGACAGTCTCTGTGACAAGTGACAGAAGACTGTGCTTGGGCTCATCTACAGTCTCTCAGTACATGAAAGGAGCTCAAATTCAGGGAGAAATGATGCTTCTGGACTAGGCACATTATGCCTGCTGCAGTGTACCAATCACTAAAATGACAGTATTGAAAGGAGAAAATGTTTGAGAGTCACCCAAGTGTGAGAAGACAGGGGATATAACTCTCAGATGTACTTGGCAAAAGGTAACCTAGGGATAAAGAACAAGATTAAACCATGGAAAAGGTTGAGTACAGGAAAAGAATCAGTGGTCTGCACATGTCGTATCAATATTTATATCTCTTAGGATTTCTGTTCAAAAATGGCAGACTAGCATGGTCTTAAATTGGCAGCCACAGTTTCTCTTAGTCTTTCCTCTGTAGGTTTATCTCTCAGAGTGCACATGGGCTGCTTGAGACACACCCTTAGGAGAGGTTTTTTTTCCCCTTAAATGACGTGTTACATATATATTAAAAAGTAAGGAAGTGAAGATGTCACCAAGTTTAAAGACATCTTTATTTTACTGACTAACTTGAATTAGACTACTGTTAAGCTATGTGAACCAAAAAGCACTTGGACTACTATAGTGAGTGGTTATAAGTCAAATTAAGCACAACATATACCTGAAAATTGACATATAGAAACATCTACATTAAACTGAATCGTATATAAGCTTTACATTATCACACATTAAAGCTTTTATTTGAACTCCCGTGTAGGCTTCAAGACTATCAGTCCTCATTCTATAATGTCTTATGTGAGTGTGGCTATTCTCGAACACATATATAACCTGTTCTACACAGAAGACACAAAAACCACAAGTTCATACGGCAAAAAGAAAAGAAAAACTAACTGATACAACCTTAAAACCTTCAGCAAAACAGGTGTAGGTATTTTGGTCTGATTAAAAAGACAACAGTGAATAAAACACACAAAAAACAACTACTTTTAAGTTAGGGCACACTCCTAGATGTATTGGCCAGCTGAACTATAATGATCTGTTGCAGATCTGGGTGAATAACTATAAATACACTACTTAGAACATTTTAAGGGGTGAACAATTATCACTTCTTTTTTCATTTTGGTGAATCACAAAAGAGATCTCTTGTAACAAGATAACACCAATAAGAAAGGGAAAGAGAAAAAAAATGTGTACATTGTGAAACCAATGACTGCTTAAAGAATAACTACACTGACAGTTTGTCTTAGTGATGGAATAGCTGTCACCACACTGCGGGCCCCTCAGCGCCCTCTGTACTGGAGCTATTACAGCAAACTGCTCCACTGAGAGCTGTTCCTCTGTGTTAAGGTATTTTGTCAGCTTGCTCTTAATACAGAATGCAGCCCACGGGAAAATAAGCTCCTTCCAACTCTCAGCACTGTTCTCTGGAAGAGAGGTTTGGTGATAAGGGCAGACCTTTGTGTCTTCTGTTACTCTCTCTTCCTCTTCCTCCTCCTCTTCCTGCTTGCAAAAAATCTGCTCCTTTGGCCAGAGGGTGTTACCTGTGCCATGTGATGACACCTCATCTTGGGTGGGTCCTCCCAGGGCCTGATCCTCATGGTGGATAGGTGTGGACTACATAGATCTTGATGGCCCCCAGCAGTGACAGAGAGCCCTCCCGAGGATATCCTTTAGCTCAGCCTCTGGGGAGAGGGCAGTGGTACAAATTGGCTTTTGTACTGGAGAAGTGGCAGTCTCTGCACCCAAGTCTGAAGAAAGTGGTTGAGGGAGTTTCAAAATTAGCTTCCCCTGCCCTTTGAATCCTGAAGGAGATGTGAGAGAAGAGTAAGACCTGCTGCCAGTCAGTTGGATGACAATATGGCCTGAGGAACACTCCTTTAACTTTTACCTTTGTCCTAACAAGCTTTTCTCAGGGAATCTAGGGGGTTGCTGTGTAGACATGACTCTATGAATGTCAGGACAGGGGCCCAGGCAATAGTGACATCAGGGATCAGAGGACCTCAGAATATGGGCTAGGACCCTAACCAGCTTCTGGCCCCATAAATCTATCAAGACCCATCTGAAAAAGGAGTGGGGTCTGTCACACTAGCAGAGAAAGAAAAGCCCAAGCCTATGGCTCAACCCTTCATGGGGACTTCTGAGAGGGCTCTGATAGAGTGGTCTCAGGTCACCCTGGAAAAGGGGTAGCTGGAGAGCACCGAGAGTTCATGTCACACCTAAGGGAGGACAGCAGGCTGGACATGATAAGCCTGTCCTCTGCAGCTGACTTGGTAGCTTATAACTGCCCAGAAGAGTGCCCCATTTCTTAGAGTGTAAAAAGGACAGGGAAAAAGAGAGACCATGCGTGGAATCCAGCTGTTCTGCCACAAATTTGTAGCCACAAAGAAGTCAAGTCCCATGTTGGGCACCAAGGATGCAACCAGTTTTCTCTTCCTGGGCTCTAGACTCAAGGGTGACAGAAGAATGAAATCAACAAAACAGCAGTGGGGAATGGAACAGGTGTGGTTCATTAGAAAGAACAAAGAAAATCGCTCAGTTTTGGATGGGAGCTCCAAAGTAAGGATGTCATAGAGGCACCTGAATCTAGGGTTTACACAGAGGTTTTGGCACATGCAGGGAATTCCCCTCCCTTCCCTGGTCAGCCTGTCCCTCTATGTCCAGCTCTGCACTGCTCCCTGACTTTCCATCCCCTCCTAACCTGACATGCACAAGTGCAGGTCCCTCTGTCTCTGCCTGCCTCTCCTCTCCTCCATCCTCTGTCTAGCACAGGTACCCTGCTCCATGGCTTCCAATCTTCTCACTAAGCTGGCACTCCCAATCTGTACTTACCTCTCTCCTGAGCTCAGGACTCTGTGGGGACCGACTTGACACACAGCAGGAACTGACTCTTGCAGTGTTGTGTGAGGAATATAAACACCCAAAATTCTTCTCCATTCCCCACAGCCTATTGTCTACTCCACAATTACAGAATCAATTATGTTCAATTCAATTCTATGACCATTCATTCAGCACCTGGCTCCACGGCAGAGACACACAGGAAAGGCCTGCCCTTCCAGGTGATGCCGGTCTGTTGCATGAATTACCCAGGCCCCTCATGGAGGAAAAGCCACCTACTCATAGGATCAGTGACAGACTCTGCAAGAATTTTCCACATCAACATGGTGTAGTGGCCCCCACCCATAATCCCAGCACTAGGAGGCTGAGGCAGGACGCTCAAAGCTGGGCTGTACAGGGAGTCAGTTCCTCAGGAAAAAAACAAAGGAGTCTATACCGAAGGAGAAGTTAGCACCCATGTTTGATCAGAGACAATGGACAGTGATACTAATCCTGTCTCAAGAGCTGGTCAAAGAGAATAAATTTTCCAGGGCTCAAATAACTTCCTGTAATATGGGAAAGCACCTCAAAAAACTTCCTCCAGTTACACCCACTTACCTCTTCAAAGATAACTCTCCCTTGTTCTTTGGTTCAATGGCAACTGACCAACCAGAAAGTGTGTTGGAATTCAGAGCAACTTGTATCCCTCAGCCAGATTTCAGAACAATTCTCTGTATGAATAAAATACACAAATGTCAGAAACAGACAAAAAACAAATGTTCAACTAAAAGCAGCACGTGTCTGTCTGTGTGCATACATGGACACCACCAGGTAACAACCAAGACCAGAACCCTGGGGTCCCCTCGCTTTCTAGAGATTGAAGGTAGACTGGCAATGGCCTCCCTTCCATCTCTGTGCCTGCCTGTGGACCAGGACCTGCTGCGCTCCAGGGGTCCATAGGATGGAAAAGGGTCACTGTTTGCTGCACTGGTCCCTCTGTGCCTCCTCACAAATGCCTGAGCTGGCCTTGGCCCACGGTGGCTCCCTCCCTGCACCCCTTCCCTGGGAGTCCTCTCCGAACTCCCTCAGCCACTCACCCTCCTGGGCAGTGGGTCCCGCTGGAACAAAGGCACACAGACTTCCCAGGGAGAAGCTCACGTCTGCCACACCCTGATCCCCCAGGCCACACCTTTGCGTCCTTGCCCCAAAGCCAGATGCCAGGCAGATTGAAATGCCTAACAATGACCCATACCTTGCCTGCAAAGGATCTCTCCTTCGAGATTTCTTGACATAAAAAAACAAGAGTAATGAAAATTGTTGATACTACTGTAGTGAGAACAATGCAACTGTAGTGAGAACAATGCAACTTAGACTCTTGCAGGAAAAGCAGTATCAAGCCAAAAGGAAGACTCTTTGCACCAAGGAATCTAGAAGGCAAGTTGTTTATCAGGCTAATGGGCTGAGTCCAAATCATCAGGTCACGAGTCAGCTTTTCATTTACTTTAAATACAGATTGCAAGCAGAAAGTAGGAGGCTGATGGCAGCTTATTACATGATTAGTTACATGACTTGGATTAAGTCACATATTGTCAGATGAAGTAGTCCTAAATAGATTTACTTAAAAGGAATTATTTGCCACAATGTAGGAACATCTCGGGCTTGAGGGGTGGGGGCTGGAGTGGAGCAAGTAGAGTAAGGGTGTCCTTGATCGAGACACTTAGTTCCATAAAAAAAGTGAAGTAAGCTGGAAATAGTACATACTCTTTTTACTAAGTATAATACAAGCTGGACACAGTCCAACTAGCCCAGCATATTATCAGAAGCAGTTGGACTCAAACAGTCAAGGCTGACTGAATTGAGCAGGTTCTTACAAGGCAAGCAGCCAGGAGCATAGGCAGAGGCCATTATTTGATTTTTAACTTGCTGTAATGTATCTATAAAATTGCTATTTTATAACTGTACCTTTACTGGTTGTATAATTGTTCCCTTACATCACAAACTCCAGAAAACAAACAAGCAGAAAAAAAAGCGCCCATTCCATGTGCAAGAATTTGATTTTAAGCTGACACTGCAGATGGAAGGATGGGGTAGGGGAGAGAGGAATAATTGCTCAGTCAATGGTCCTGGGGTGATCCTGAGTATCCTTACTGGAAACCACTTCTGAGCTGATTAAAAACCTCACTGAAAAAGGCAACCCTATAAATATTTTAGAAAGCACAAGAGAAGAAAATATTCTGTGGATGAGGGAATAATGAATCAAGATAACACAAAATATGTGATAAATTTAATGAATCATAATCAGTAACGTCTATTATACAGTAACAGATCCAAGGGAGAATTTCTTCCAATCCTTGAACAACAAACTAAACCAGTTCATGTGCTTGCGCCTGAGCGCATAGCCTGGAGACCAGGACAGAATCCTGGTCCCTTCCTTTAGATCAATATTCCAGCCCCTGCTCTCCCTTCCCGCGTGGACCTGCAGGGCCACCTTCCCAGGCTCGCCTGGCCTGGTGGAGGAGGAAGTCACGCGATGCGCCCCTGCTCCTGCTGCCAGGCCTTACCCGCTGCTCACCGGGTCCACCACAAACGGGGTCCCTTCGCGGGGCCAGGCTAGGTCTCCTCCAGTGCCCCAATGAAGACTTCTTCCATGGTCTCCTCCTTTCGTGCTCCTTCCCTCCAGTGGCCCTGGTTCCTTCCCTCTGCTCAGCAGCATGGAGGCTAGCGACCCCTGCAGGAGGCCTCAGGTATGGAGCTACCCCACTCCAGGCCCAGCCCCCGGAGTTACTCAGGGCCCCGCCCCCAGTAACCTTTCAGAGCCCCACGCCCAGGAATGGCTCAGGGCCCCGCCCTGGGAACCGTTCAGAGCCCCGCCCCCAGGAAACGCTCAGGTCCCGCCCCTCCTGTGTGTGCCCACCTGGGGCGCGCGCCCAACCCCTTGCACCTTTCGGTAAACCAAAGATGTTTTAGGTTGGCGCCTGCAGGAAGTAACCCTCAGAAAAAACATGGGAAAAGTAAATGGAGTTCTAGAAAAACTGAAAAGCGACTGCTCCTTGGAAAAGCACCTCAAAGTACCTGAAAGGGCACAGCACAGAGCGGGGAAAGACAGAATGCCATCAAATCTTGTCAAGTGGAACTTTGATTCCAAGTTTTAGTATCAAAAGAAGGGGAAACGGCACAATCACTTTAGAAAGTTTTGGCCATTGAATAGTCAGCTATGCTTTGACACTGCAGTTCCACACAGACCTCATCTAGCCAAGATATTTACCATAATGTATTTTTGGAGTGCTAGGGAGCAAACCCAGAAGGGCCTTGTGCATGCTGTGCAAGTGCTCCTCCCCTGAGCTGCAGCTCTACATCCGCACCCCAATCTTACAATGCTGCCTTGCTATTTCAAAACAATGGGAGATGTCCCAGAACTTTAACCTTGTGCCACTCCGTGTTTTTTTATATAGTTCTAAAGCGTCTGTTGTTTATGGGATCAAACTCACAACCTCACACCTGCCAGACAGGCGCTTAAGCCACTGAGCCAAACTCCTGGCCCTGCTTTTTTGGAGGCAGGGTCACACTATGTAGCTCAGGCCAGGCTTGAGCTAACTATGCTCCTCCTACCTCAGCTTGTGGAGTGCTGGGATTAAAGGCCTGGGCCAACACGACTGGCTATATGTTTATGGCATTTCAACATGGAACATGCCAATTTGAAAACTGAAGAACTTTGCTTTAAAGTGTTGGTGCGGGTGGGAAGACACCATGACCAGATGCATAACTGCTTATTACTCTGCTTTTACAAGAAACCAAGTGAAGATGGGTTATACTCTGCTTTTTGAAGGAAAATAACCAAGATGGGTTCACCGAGTACTTCCAGGTTGAAACTCTTGCTGACCATTCACCTGATATCCACCCTTCACGAATTCCCATGAAGCAAAGAAGAACAACTATTGTGGAAGACCTTCTGGCTGATTCTGTGTTGAGAAGTTAGACCCAAAGGATGTACTGAAGTCATGACTGAAAAAGTATGATCCACCATGGTTCCCTTGGCATCTGCTACCATTTCTAGGCTACCTTGACATTCTACTCTGTTTAATTAAGATTTTTTTTCATTTCACAGTTTGTAAGGTAATTCTTTTTACTATGATTTTACTTCTTTTAGAAACATATTTCCAACTCTACAATTAAAATGAGTGGATGTCCAATGAATATAAATTACAAAGTTTACTTAGTTAAATCATATACATCTACTATAGACCTCACCAATTATGGATCACTGTGGTCTCCTCCCAGAGGCTGAGTCTGGAACTTTGGGGGCAATGAAGCTGGACTGGGACCTGGACTGCAATCCCTACACAAAGAGACCTCAGGTAGCAGAGCTGAGGATCAGGGAAGTGGCCCTGGGTGCAGTGGGCTTGGGGAGCTTGTGGAAAGCAGGCACATGGAGAAGAGCCCTGGACTCTAAAGATGGGCCTACACGGCACCTTGTGGTGCCTCTGTTAAGGTGAGCCTAGATGCAGGCACATGCACTTTGACTCCCAGGCCTGTTGAGCTTCAACTTTGCCTGACAAGCACCAAGGTGGCACCAGGCTTGATGTTAGCCAGGCATAGGTTATGAGGTGAGACCTGTCACTTACATTTGTCCTGAGTGGTGACTCTGACTACTCTTGCAGGCTCAGCTTCCACCAGGACTGGGCTCAGAGGGAGGTCAGCTCTAACAAGGCCCAAGTGGCCTGTGGACCAGGCCCCCAAAGTCAGACAACATGGTGGAGTGGAGTTGCTCGCAGCATAGCCCAGGGCCACCCTTAAGTGTGTGTAGCTCCTAACAGGTCCTGGTATCTAGACGGGTTTGACTTGGCTTCTGCCTTGACCACTCACTGTGCAGCCACCTTGTGTAGTGACATCTTGCAGATCCTCCCAGCTTTAGGCTTCTTAACGATGAAGGGGGAAAGCTCTTGGGATAATAAAAATTACAGTACTTCCTCAGGGATCTTCCCAGGACACCTAGCAAGAGTAAGTTAGGGTGTGCCAGTGATACAGTGCATGAAACTCTCCACCTGCTAGATGTCCAAATGCCATGTTCATGTTCTCTAAAATTGAGGAATGAATTCTAGGAACAACTAAGGTAAAGAGAAGGAAAATTTTATTTAGAGAATGAAAGCTTCTCTCTGAGAGATTAAGAAGGGGATCCAGAAAGTGGTTTGCCCATCAACCTTGCTTCTCAAAGGTGTTTTATTGAGTAAAGCCACTTGGGGTGGCAGGTTCAAGGTAAGACAGAACCATAATCAATCAATGAAATTACAAGTATAGTTGCTTAGGTAATATTGATCCAACAGAAATCATAGGATGGGTGTGAGTTGGGACAAAACTATGGTCAACCAGTAAGTATACAACAAGTATAGTTGCTGTAGCTCCTCCCAAACAAATCAGCTGAAATCCCTCCCTCGCATTCTTTCTATATGACAATCCTCCTGAAAGTGGGTCTTCCACACCCAGAATCATGCTAACTTAATTCAGCTTGGCATTCCCCATTCAAGTGGACAATTAATTAGTTAACTTCCATAATCCAAATCACTGAAGTCTGTGAATGTTACCATAGATGGCAAAAAACAATTTGCAGATGTAATTATGTTAAAGATTTTGAGATGGGCAGATGTTCATGATTGACCAGGCAGACCTAATCTTCACAAGGATCATTAAAGGCAGGAGAGGAATCGGGCTATGGTGATAAAGACATACTTGGCCTGCTGTTGCAGGCTTCGAAAATGTAGGAAAGAGGCCACAAGCCAGGGACCTAGTGGCTTCTCAACTAGCTAGAAAAAGACAAGCAGATTCGTGTAATGATTATACATGCTTACTAGGTTTCTTATCCTATATGTGTTTAACTCTACATTTCACAAGGTCTTACGAAATTAATGTGTGAATTAATATCTAACATAGAAATTAAAATTTTTCCTCTTATATAAAATGATTGTGATTGTCATTTTTAGTACAAAAAGATAAAAATGATCAGGTCAACAATATATTTTTGTAAAACCATTTATTGCGCAATTACTTTGTGCCAAGCTTGGAAATAGGGTAGATCACATAGTGGTGTGATTGTATGAATACATAATTACAGCATGTCAGGTACTGCTGAGTTTTCCTGTGACCCTCAGGCAATAAAAAAAAAAAAAGCAACACTTCTGCAGGCCTTCCTTAGTGCTACTTTCCTTCCTCATTCCACCAGCCTCTGTTTCTTATCTAACTTCCTCTGAGGGTGGCTTTCTTGAAACCAGAAGTGGCGGCACATGCCTATAATCCAAGCATTCTGAGAGGCTTAGGCAGGTGTACCACAAATTTGAGTCCAGCTTGTACACTGTCTTAACACAAAACTAAAAAACAAAACAAAACTTCCTTGAGTGCAAAGGTCACTACTCTTGGCACTTCTCTTTCCACAGCTCTCATCTTCCTTACTGTGTCATGCTGCTTCTCCTGGCCTATGTAACTAACACACAGATTCCTCCACTGACTCCCTAATCCATAGCCATAGGCCAGAAAGTTTCATTCACCTGCTTGGCATGAGCTGAAGCTCTCCATCTGGCCTTGGGTCTGATTTTCCTGTTGTCATTTTAAGTAGAGATGGCTCATTCTCCTAACTCCCATGTCTAGGGTCCACTAATGTTTCCAAACCATGACACCTCAATCATTTTGTTTTTAAATTGAGTTATAATTTACCCATCAAAAGGCTCATCCTTTTAAAGTGTACATTTCAGTAGTTTTAGCATATTCACAATGTTGTACAATCCCCACCTTTATATAATTTGAGAACATTCACATCACTTGACAAAGAAACCCTCTCTCTCTTGGTGGTCATTCTCTAGTCCCTCCTTGTAGTACCTGCTGTCTGAATATATATTTGACTATTTTGGATGTTTCATATCAATGGACACATACATTATATGGCCTGTGTGTCTGACTTAGCAAAATATTTTAAGATTTATTCATGTTCTAGCATGTATCAGCCCTTTATTTCTCTTTATAGCTAAATGATATTCAATTTTATAGATATACAGTTTATGCATTCTCCAAATTGATCAGCTTCCCAGATTCTGCAAAAACAGGTCTGGGTGTATTACCATCTTCACAACATTGCCTTGTCACATTCATGAACACAGGGCATCTTTTCACTTGTTTGGGTCTTGAGTAGCTTCTTTCAACAATGTTGTATATTTTTCAGTAGGCATGTACTTTTTTAGACAAATAAATACCAAAGTATTTTACTTGTTCCAATCTTTTTAATGTGATTTAAATGAAATTATTTCCTTAATTTCATTTTCTGATTGCTCAGCTGATTTTTATAGGTTGATGTCCTGTGACTTTGCTGAATTTGTTTCGTAGGTCTAATTGTTTCTTTAAGATTTTGTCAAATTGTCATCTGTAGATAACTGTAGTTTACTTTTTCCTTTCCAATGTACATGTCTTTCATTTCACATTCTTGTGTATTGTTCTACTAAGAACTTCCATTTCAGTAATGCATAGATGTTGGAGACCACTACAAAGTAGCTCTGAGCAGAATTTAATATTAGCTAATTGGCTTTCTATGTTTATCTGTGAGCCTGTCCTAGGCTTAGGCCCTTTGCCTGGCAATGGGAGCTGATTCATAGTAAGTAAACCTCTATGAATCACTGGTCCTGGCTGAGGCATGGAGTAGCCTGTGAGGCCAGAGATACCTCAAAGAGCAAGCTAAGGCCACAGATGAAGACATTCGGCTCCATGATCAATTAAGTAGATAGAGGCTGCAGCTGCAGGCATCTCACTCCTGCAGTCTCATTCCCACCATAAATGTCATCATGGAGATAAGACAGTTCTCTGTAATTGCCACAATTTACTACTTGGAGAAGTCTTTGAAGTGACTCCCAAGCTCCTGCTCATTTCTGACGTTTTCCTCAGTACCCTCTCTCTTTGTTCGTAATGGCAATAAATACGGGTGGCCCAGAAAAGCTCTTGCTTTAGCCCTCATCTTAGCCACAGAATCAAGAACCCTGCAAAGGGCTTTGATCCTCCTGGAGCCCTAAAATCATACCACTTGTCTCATTTATTTAAGCTTTTGCTGTATGCTTGTTTGGGAGATTGGAGCTGTAGGCTGGGTCCCTGATAGATAGAGGTAGCAAGAAAGGGGACTGCTGTTATAATTCTGATGTTCAGTATAGTGGTATTGTTGTGGGATCATGTATGTGCACGTGTGTGTGTGTGTGTGTGTGTGTGTGTCTGATGCTGAGAATCTGAGGGCCTTGTACATGCTCAGGAAGCACCTTTTGATGAGCTGTATCCCCACCCCAGAACTGTGAGATTTTTACAAATAGGTTTTAAGTACATTTGTAATTGTCTCTTAAAAGAGCCCTTCAAAATTTCTCAGAAATGATTTTTGTAAAAACTGAATTCATTTCATGTCTAAGTCCTGTAGTTACAGTCCTCGTTGGTCTGTCTGTTTTATTTTCCTCAGTGTTTGAATCTTTGGAAACAATATTTTACTCTTACCACTATAAATGCCACTATCATTTCATATGTTTTCAAAATTTATTGTCTTGGGGCCTGGGAGCAGTAACAAGACGAACAAGAAGTCAATTCATCCTTCCCGTAACCTGGTGCAAGCTATGTGGGTCCCAGAAAGAAAACAAGCCAAATTTGCCCTTTCCATGAGTGGGCAGAGGCTGTGCTGTGCCTGGGAGGAGTAACAAGAAGAACAAGAAGCCAATCCACCCTTCCCATGACCTGGTGCAAGCCACGGAGTCCCAAGAGAACAAGCCAAATTCAACCTTCCCATGAGTCAGCAGATTCACAAAAAGAACAAGAAGCCAATTCACTCTTCCTATGAGCCAACTGGTGCATGAGCTGGGAGACAGAACACCCCCCACCCCCAGAACACAACTGGCTGATTCAGAGGACAGGCTGTTGATAGGCATCAAAACCACTTAATGCTTCTGTTTTTGATTGACTTTGTACACCTAAGGTCAGTAGTCTGAGCATCTATTAAAAGGATAACAACATGAGATATAGCAAATAAGGGGGATTTCTTTCTCTCTTGTTTTTGAAATCCAGCATTCTTCTGTCTTGTTTTGTTCTGTTTAATGTTTTGTTTTATTCAGTGCTTTGTTTTGATTGGTTTTATTCTGTTTTGTTTTTATTACGTCTGATGGCATGGGCAGCAATTTTGAAGATAACACTTTCACTGTTTTGCTTTGATTAGATTTATTCTGTGTTATTTTGCTTGGTTTTATTCTCTTTAAAGTATGCTTTCATTCTTTTGATTAGTTTTATTCTGTTTAGTTTTGCTCAATTTTATTATATCTGATCATATTGGACAGTTCTTTTGAAGCAAACAAGAGACACTATGGTAGCCATTGTTGATTTCCTATTATCTTGTTTTGAAGTCTTGTATCAATTTCATTGTTCTGTTCTGATTAGCTTTATTCTGTTTTGTTTTGTTTGATTTTATTCTCTTTAAAATAAAAAAAATTTTAAAAATTGTTGGCTTGTCAGCAACTAGAAAATCTTCCACCTTCTGGTTTTATAGATTGTATATATTTACCATAAGCTTTTTAAAAAAGGGAATAAAGTATAGAGAAAAGTAGTCCAACTAAAGATAATACACATTTACCTATATAAACACACATATACACAAATCAACCTAGTTAATTTTATCTGTTTTGTTGGTTTTTATTATGTCTGATGGTATGGGCAGCAATTTTGAAGATAACAAGAGGCATTATGGTAGTCATTATTACCTATTATCCTGTTCTGAAATCTGTATCACTTTCAGTTTTGCTTTGATTAGATTTATTTTGCTTGGTTTTATTGTCTTTAAAGTATGTTTTCATTCTTTTGATTAGTTTTGTTCTATTTAGTTTTGCTTGATTTTATTATATCTGATCATATTGGACAGTTATTTTGAAAAAAACAAGAGACATTATGGTAGCCATTGTTGATTTCCTATTATCTTGTTTTGAAGTTCTGTATCAATATCATTGTTCTACTCTGATTAGCTTTATTCTGTTTTGTTTGATTTTATTCTCTTTAAAATAAAAAATTTTCAAGAATTGTTGGCTTGTCAGCAACTAGAAAATCTTCCACCTTCTGATTTTATAGATTGTATATATTTACCATAACCTTTTTTTAAAAAGGGAATAAAGTATAGAGAAAGGTAGTCCAACTAAGGATAATACATATTTATGTATATAAACACACATATACACAAATCAACCTAGTTAATTTTATTTGTATATAAACATTCATTAAACCAACCAAGTTGTAGTAATTTTGCTGCTTTTAAAGTTGGTTTGTTTTACAAATTTATAATGATGTTTGAAAAATATATCATTAAATAGAATTATTTCATTCATTAATTTTTGGGTTCAGTGTTTCCCACTTGGCATTTTTTATTTAAACATAATATGAGGTGATTTTAATAAAGAAAATATAAAAAGCACCCTTATTTCTATGAAAAACAAAACAAAAATTCTTAACAAAAGAATTACACAATAGCGATAGTTAATACAATGTATCATAATCTTAAAATGAATGGGCAAAATGTTATTCAGAGTACAATTCATAGTCAAAAAGGATTCTCTTACAAAGAAAAAACAGATAAAGCCACAAAACTTTCTCTTCAGTGAACTAAGAAAAACTAGTAGTATAAATGTCTTTTGATTTACAAATTGAGTCCATTTACATCGATTGTTATATTTGGTAGGTAATGACTTATTCCTACCATTGTATTAGCTTCCTGTTAATGGTGTTTTGCCTTCTTCCTTTCTGCTCAATTGCTAGCCCTACCTGATTATTGATTTCACTGGACATTTTGGCACGGTGAGAACTTCACTGTGTCTTTCTAGGATATCCTGGAGTATTTATTGGATCATTGTTTGGTGGTCATGAATTTCTGTAAGTTTTCTTTATCATGGAAGTATTTTATTTCCCCATGAATTTTGAAAGATAATTTTGCTAAATATAACAGTCTGGGTTGGAAGGTATTTTCTTTAAAAAAAAAAAAAGCTTGAAACACTTCATACACTTCATTTTGTGTTCTCTTTGCCTTTATGGTTTGTGTTGAGAAATCTGTTGTAATTCTGGTAGGTTTTCCTTAATAAGTGATTGCTTTTCTTTAGCAGCCTTTAAGATTCTTTTTTTTATGTTACATTTCTCGTATTTTAATTAACGTGTCATGGAGTGATTTTTCTCTTTTCTGATCATGACTATTCAGCTTGTATATGCTTCACTTATCTATATGTTAAATTCTTCTGTGTCTGGAAAGTTCGCTATTGTGTAAATACTTTTGTACACTCTGTGCTGTCTTCTCTTTGTTTTGTATTGTTTTGTTTTTGTTTTTGTTTTTGGCCCCAGGGATCAAAGTGATGACCTTGCACTCGCCAGGCAGACGCTTGTGCTGCTGAGCCCGACCCTGTGCAGTCTTCTGATTCTTCACTAATTCCACTTATAGTTGTACCTTAGTTGATGGACTTAATTTGTTTTAAAATGTTGGAGAAGGTGACTGTGTTTGTGTTTGTGTGGGGAAGATGGCTATTGTTGTGTTTGTCACCTGATGCAGAGTTTGCAAATGGAAGCAAAATTTTGCCAAAGGCTTTTGTTTGTGGACCAAATTGTTTGCAAGCACAAGTGTTCATTTACTGAAGTACTACTGTAAACTTACATCAGTCCTCTTTGAGTCATCTAAGAGCGCTGGATCCACTTTCCATGTTACCTTGTTTTTTTGTTTTGTTCGGTTTTCTTTGGTTGTTTTTTGAGGTATTCCTGATTAATTGATCATTGACCTCAGCCCTGTCCTGCCTTCACATTGGTTGCTTCTGCTACCCATACTTTCAATCATGTGTTTAATATCCTGGATTTCTGTCTGGAACTTTCTCATGAATTTTCATTGTTTTCTATGCTCAGCATTCATGTTTTATATCTCTTTCTTTTGCTCTGTGAGTTGTTTCTTATTATCTTCTGTAGATCTGCTAATCATTGGTTTCACTTTGGTCATTGCATAATTGGTTATATCTTTTTAAAATTTACCTCCATTGAAACATTTCTGACCTATCTCAATTGAAATGCAATTTTTGATTAGGTAATAAGTATTTAGAGCTCTAAAGTAGTTATATATTTTAAGCTATGGTTGAAAATTCATCCAAAGAGCCGGGCGTGGTGGCGCACGCCTTTAATCCCAGCACTCGGGAGGCTGAGGTAGGTGGAGTGTTGTGAGTTCGAGGCCGGCTTGGGCCACAACGTGAGCGTAAGGCCAGCCTGAGCTACATAGTGCGACCCTGCCTCAAAAAACCAGGGCTGGGAGTTTGGCTCAGCAGCTTAAGCGCCTGTCTGGCAGGAGCGAGGCTGTGAGTTCAATCCCCGGTGCCGCAAAAAAAAAAAGAAAAAAAAAAAGAAAATTCATCCAAAGGAAAATCTCCAAAATTCAAGAAAACATTCTATGGGTAAGATATTTATTGTAATGATGTTTGTTATTTTGAAAAATAGAAAGCAACTTTAAGTTTAAAAACATTTAACATAATTTACATCGCATCTACTTAATCAGATATTAAGTGAATATTAAAATCATAGTTATAAAAACTACATAACAGTATGGAAAAATTATGACCAGAATAATAAATAAATTACATGTAAACTAAATTACATATGAACTAGTTATAACAAGTTTAAAAAGACATGCATTAAAAAAAATTAGAAGAAAATAAAAACATCATATTCCAATTGTAGTTATATTACAGTGGTAAGAGTTGCTAGCATTTTGTTCAACCTCAATGTCCTGTTCTATGGTTGCCTTTTAGTGTTAAAAATCATATAGATGCATATATTTATCTGTGTGTACTGCTTTTTAAATACTTGGGTATGAATTTCTTAAATGATATAATGGGGCATAAAATGGAAGTTTCATCTGATTTTCCCCCAAAATTGCAGTAAGATCTTAGGCTGTGCCATTTATTAATAGAGTTCTGCTTGAAATCTCATAGCTCTGCTACATATTAGCTGAGTTTGGTGCATATATTAATGTATTACTGCTTAATTATTGAATGACTTTGGAAGTGTTGACTTTCTTTCTTTCTTTCCTTCTTTTGGATTTTTCCTTGAGACAGGATCTCACTATATGGTTTAGGTTGGCCTTAAACTCACTTATGTAGTCCAGGCTGATCTCGAACTCACTGAATCTTCCTTTGTCAACCTCCCCCATGTTGGGATTACAGGCCTGCATCACCACTCCTGGTTGTGTTGAGTATTTTAACACACCGACTCCTAATAACTTCTACATTTTTATCTGTTTATCCACTTAATGCTAATTACTACGAATTTAAAATACTTAACAGTGTTTTATTTTACAGGTTCTACAACTAGAAGAATTAAAACACCAGATTTCTAAGCCAGGCATGGTGGCACACGCCTTTAATCCCAGCACTCAGGAGGCTGAGGTAGAAGGAGCGTTGTGAGTTCTAGGCCGGCTTGGGCTACAATGCGAGTGCAAGGCTGGCCTGAGCTACACAGTGCGACCCTGCCTCAAAAAAACCAGGGCCAGGAGTTTGGCTCAGTGACTTAAGCACCTGTCTGACAGGCACGAGGTTGTGAGTTCAATCCCTGGTGCCGCAAAAAAAAAAAAAAAAAGACACCAGATTTCTACATTAAAATGTCAAAATGAACAGCTACAGACAGCAGTCATACAGGAGGTACCTCAGGTTCAGCTGCACAAGAATCAGTACAATCTTCTAAAGTCACAGCTGGGTAGGTCTAGCTCATCATTAGCCCTGTCAAGTCCAAGTCATTCTCTCCTGGGACAAACCAAATTCTTTTTGTGGGCTGATTATTCTTTCTCTAAATTTGATCATTGTGACAAACATGTAAATAGGAGTTTAAAGCAAAGTGGTTTGGTAATTAAGAGTAATTAAGACCGATCTTTAAATTTGAAATCCAAGTACCTTATATCTGATCCATTGATTATTGTCCAAGACTGAGACCCCACTGGAGCTTCTGATTTATTTAGTCTAGGTTTGGTATGGCCATCAGTAATTATTGTAGATTTCTCTGTGATTCTAATATGTAGCCAGTTGGGAATTATCTAATCTTTCAATTTCCTCATCTGAAAAATGGAGATGTCATCTGAGAATTACATATATATATATAATCTAGTTCCATCCCTGGCAAATAGTAAGAGATCACATGTTTGTAAATAGTATCACCATATAGTGCTGATGTTTGGAATACAAGTTACTTAAAAGTACAAAGTTTGCTGTATTTATACGAGGGTGACAAAAATTTTCAGAAAATATTCTGTTTGTCTTCCTTTATTTATGACAACAATTTTTCAGTTATTTCAGCATATATAAAAAGTTATTCCTTTGTAAAAATAATTTTGCTTACTCTTCGGATTATTGACAAAATTGGAACAGAAACTAATATAATTCTTAATTGTAGAATACCAGTCATCCAGTTTAGTCAAGAGTATGCTGTTATTGCTCCCAGGCACACTGAAAATAGTATCAGTTTGCTGTTTTTTGTTTTTTGTTTTTTTTCATTTTGGTACCAGGGATCAAATTCATGATCTTGTGCTTGCCAGGCAGGTGCTTGTGCTGCTGAGCTAAACCCCCAGCCCCAGTTTGCTGTGTTTATCAATACACTTTTCTACTGAGATGAAACATGATTGCAAAGTGCCACCAAACTAATTGAATTGGGGGAGTTAAATATTTGAGTATTATATTTAGATTAATATTATATTTCAGTTTTCCAGCTTAAGAATTAAAAATTTAAGTTTTATGTTGACTTTTCAAATTTTATACTTGTTTGATAGGAAAAGACAATCAGCATCAAGGTTTTTGTAGTGAAGGGACTTGGATGAATGACATTCATACAGAAGGAATTAGTAGGTTGCAAGAAGAGATGAAAAATTTAAAAAGTAATCAGCAACTTTTGCAAAGCCCACTGGATGAAAAGAACCCTTTGATTAAAAAGTTGATAAGTAAATGCTCAGAAAATTTAAATAAAAGATCAAGAGTAATTCTCATTATTTTGCTTTTCGCTTATGTTTTTGTTTTTGTGGTAATGCAGATTGAACCCCAATAAATACATAAAGGAATGAATAGCTTTTAAAATTAAAATTATTAGATCAAACTTTCTGTTTTTTCTCCATAAAACATTCTGCTTCTGACCATTAGCACCTAAATCCGAAAGCCAACCTGCTCTATTAGTTTACTTAGCTACATTCCTAAATGATGAATGATTTGTCTTTGACCCTAACATCGCTTTTCTGGTCAGTAAAGTTAAGGGTTTGGGCTAGGAGGATCGGTGACATCACTGGGCTCCAACATCCCTAGAGACTCTGTTCCCATGGTGCTGTGGTCCTATTACTCCTCTCCATGAAAGACTCACTTGCAGGGATAGAGGCCGCTTACAGTCCCATCTTGAACCCACTCAGATGCAGTGTGAAGATGCCTGGCAAGGACTGCAGGAGGAAGAGGAACACGCTGGGAACAGCAGACCGCCATGGAGCACACATTTGAAGATGGGCTGCCTTCCCCAGGAGAACACTTCAAAAGCTGGTGATTCTCTCAGATGAAGTTTAAAGTTAGGTGGCAATGGCTCCACACCAAAGGGGAATCATTTGAAATTTGGAGACCTCAGGAACATGCAGGGACCATTATGATCAACTTGGTTGGGGAGAGAAGGAACAAGCTTTATGTTGAAAAACTCCAGAAGAATTTAAATATTCTGTTGAGGGAGACTGAGACAGAAAAGGCAGCTACAGATAGGTTTTTGGCAAAGCTTTATAAGACAACTGTTTTTTTCCCTCATATAAAATTCTGGTGGCACTGATACCACTGCAGTAAGTAGTTCATCTAAAAAGCTCAATTCAGAAAACACATACTCCTCTCCTATTATTCAAGCATGATATAGTTTTTGAAAGGTTCTTGCCCTAGTATAAATTACTGTACATTATGGCAGTGGTCTAACATGGCAGAAGGCCAAAGTAGAAACTACTTCCTCCTTCTTTCCCTTCAGCCTTAATTACAACCTCCTTTTCCCTACATGTGAAGAGAATTCCAATCAGTTCCTCATACATCATCAATGCCTGCTCCATGCACCACTTAGGATCAGAGGTCATATAACCCTCTGACCCCTCTGTTTCTGGTCAGAGGAGAATGCCTAACCCCATAGGTTGTGGGCTCCTCTCCACATCCTCAATAAAGGCCACTTTCTATTTCCTTTTGCTTCTCATTTTGCCAGAAAACCCTAACATTTTGGTGCTGAAGTCTGGAATTGGTAGTGCTTGTGAGCTCCTGGAGGTCAGCCCCGATTTTGAGCTCCCCTGCCTACAAGCTAGCCTTCCTTCTCCAGGACACCGAATCACCTCATTTGTTAGAGGTGAGCCACCTTTCCATCCAGGGTTTTCTGTCTTGATTTCTCTACGTCTATGACAGCTGTCAAGCTCCTTGGGCAACTGAAGCAGAGCTGTTCTCAGACTTAGAAATTCATGAGCTCATGTCAGAGAACCTGCTGCCATCTCTGGACAAAGATAGCACTCTCATGTTCCTTGGGCAGCACAGCCCAAGGCAGAGCTGTACCCTCTTGTCCTCTGAGACCCCCCCCACTCTCAGTGACAGCCAATGAGAACAGGTGTTGGAACCTTCCCTTCATGCTCTCAAAACAGGTGATGACTTCCTTTAATAAGTGTGACCCAAGACAGCTCTCATGCTCCTTGGGCAGGGCTAAAGCTCTGACAACCCAAGGCAGAGTTGTTCTCTTGACTCACCTCTAATTTGGTCACTATGGGGAATCGCATTTCCTGCCCCCCCCAGAACTACACCTCTGGGGTGCCTGGTTTGTAACCTTGGTGCTCTTGGCCTCAGGAAGGCCATAAAAAACAAAAAACTAATCTTTTCATACCACGTGGCTTGACTGACCTACCAGCTTAACAGAAGCCTATGGCCTAAAGGGGGGATGTTTGACCCCACTATCCTCCAAGATTTATATAACTTTTGTCACAGCAGCAGCAAGTTGGTAGAAATCCCTTATGTCCAGGCCTTTTTCACTCTCTCAGTCAGTCGTGTATGGTGGCCCAAGTACTTCTGGCTCACTCAACTCTACCAGGATCTCTACCCTTCCTCTCCACCAGACCCCTTAGATGATGTGCCTCCTATCTTTGCTGCCCCTTCCCATTTCCCCAAGCCCAAACCCCTCAGCATTCTCAACCAGAGGTTTCTGAGACCCCTGCTTCATCCTCTCCCCTTTCCTCACCACCAGCAGTCTCTAACCCTTCTCTTACTCCCTCTCCCCATCTCAGATTCCTCAAACCCCTCAAACTGAGCCATTTGTCGATGGCTCCTCTTTTGTCCCCTCTACTCCTGTGTCACCATTCTTCCCACCAGCTCACCACACTTGATCGTGAGTCTGTCAGCGACCTAGCAGACCACTTGATGTTCAACTGCCATCTTGCAGTCTCATGCTATGTGGTTCTCAGCAGCCATCTTACTGCAGCTCACATGGAGGATAGCCCCCATCTTGAGGTCCTCCACGATGTAAGAGTCTGCCGCCACCTTGTGACAAGTCACAGGGTAAATGGTCACCATCTTGTGGTCCCTCATGTGTTCAGCAGCAGCCATCCTGTTGTAGGTTGCATGATGACCAGTCACCATCGTGTGCTCCCTCACCACATAACCAGCAGCAGTCATCTTGTTGTGCTAACCAATCACAACCTTGTGCTTCCCTGTTGCATGGTGATAAGTGCACATTTTATGGTCAATCACCCTGTAACCCTGCTGGGTGATTGGCTGTTCAGTGGCCATCTACACCTTCCACTCCACAACCTTCTCAGCCTTGATCCCTATTCTCCCTTTGGGAACAGGCTGATCCCAAAGAACTAGCTCATATTCATGGTTCTTTTTCCCTCACCAACCTATCGCAGATCAACCATAAAATTACGTTCCTTTTCTGTTGACTCACAAAATTATATTAGAGAGTTTCAATTTATAACTATTATGATTTACATATCAAGGAAGTTTATGTGATTCTGAACAGCATCCTCAGCTCACAAGAGCAGGCTCAGGTATGACAAGCAGCTCGAGAGGAAGCCGATTGTAGACATAAAGCAAATACTGCTGAGAATGACCCTGGGCCTGCTGCGGTGCCTGAACAGGACAATAACTGGGGATTACCAAAACGGAGAAGGTCCTTATAAAGTACATCAAATGATTGGATGTATAATTGTGGGCCTTAATAAAATAGCTCACAAGCATACTAACTATAACAAGCTTTTAGAACAGGTCTAAATGGCTAATGAAAACACTGCTATGTTCCTAACACATTTTAGGGACACTCTAATTAAATTTACTAAGGTAAACCCAGACTCTCATGAAGGGACAAATGTTATTAACTCTTATTTTGTTCCTCATTCTGTCCCTAACATTTGTGCAAAATTATAAAAGGCTAAACTTGGCCCTCAAACCCCACAGGGAGACCTTCTTAATATGCCCATCCATGTTTTCAACCACAGAGATAGAACTCAAAAAGAGGAAAAAGAGGCACAAAAAAAGAAACTTGCTAAATGTCAATCTGATCTTTTAGCAGTGGCACTTGGGGCTTCCAAGACAGGTAAACTGAAAGAACATGGAGGTGCCTGAGCCCCTCCTTGACCATGCTTCAAGTGCAACAAGAAGGACACTGGGCAAGAGAATGCCCCAACCTACGAGTTTCTTAGGGGCCCTGCCCCCTCTGCAATCTCAAGGGCCATTGGAGGAGTGACTGTCCAAGGCACCAGAGAGCAGATAAGCCATCCTCTAAATTTCTTGCCCTCATAGGAGATCTCATCACCACCAGATTCATCACTGGCTGAACTACTTGGACTTGGTACTGAAAACTGACAGGGCTTGGGGCCCACAGCCCCCATTAAGGTATCCTTCTCAGAGCCCTGAGTCTCACTGGAGGTCTCAGGAAAGGCACCCTCTGTACTTATTAGACATGGGAGTGACATATAATGTTCTTCCTGAGTTTTCAGGTGGTTGTATTAAATCCTCCATCTCTGTAGTGGGTGCTGATGGCCAACCTACACAGCCTCTTCAAACAGGGCCCATTCCATGCAGATTCTAAACTCTCTTCTTCACTCATAGTTTTCCAGTAACAGTAACTTGTCCCACACCTCTTTTAGGTAGAGATCTCCCCCAAAAGCTTAACTTCTCCTTTACCTTCTCCCTCCCTGCAGCTCTCATCCTCCAAACACCATCACAGTGCACTGCAAACTCATCCCCTTCTCTCCCTCCCTTCTTCCCTTGCCAATCCCGTAGTCTGGGACACCTCCAAGCCCACCTGTGCTTCCCATGCTATACCTCTTAATTCATCTCAGAGATCCTTCAGTCTGTCCTTGCATTCCCCAATATCCTATAGTTCCCAAACAGCTATGAGGGATGCAACCTATAATGAAGCATCTTTTAGACAATGGTTTTCTCAAACCTATCCATTTACCCTACAGTACTCCCATTCTCCCAGTACTCAAGCCTAATATGGGTCCTATCATTTGGTACAAGATGTTAGGGTAATCAATGATGCTATTACTCCAATTCACACAGTGGTGCCAAACCCTTATACTATGCTCTCTCATATTCCTCCCTCCACCACTCACTTCATGGTCCTAGACCTTAAAGATGCTTTTTTTTTTAACCATCCCTCTATGTTCTGATTGTCAGGATTTCTTTGCATTTATGTGGAATGACCCATACACTCTCAGGTCTCAACAACTTACCTGGACAGTGCTCTCTCAAAGGTTCAGAAATCATCCTCATTCCTTTAGCCAAGCCCTTGCTGCTGACTTTACAGTTGTTGACCTCAAACCTGGCACTCTCCTTCAATATGTTGATGACCTCCTTGTGTTCTCCCTCTCATACTTTAGCCATACAACGTGAAATCTCCTCAATTTCCTCTCCAATCATGGGTACAGGGTTTCTCCTGCTAAAGCCCAAATAGCTTCCCCAAAGGTCAAGTATCTAGGTCTCTCTATCACTCCTACCACTTGTTCCATCACTACAGATTGCAAGGCAATGCTTTGCGATCTCCAGGTGCCCACAACCAAACAACAAGTTCTATCTTTTCTGGGTTTAGCTAACTACTTTCACCTCTGGATTCCTAACTTTGCAGCTCTAGCCCAACCCCTCTACAAAGCTTCCAAGGGCTCCTTATCAGAACCCCTAAACCCCACTATACCCATACATGCCTCCTTTCAAAAGCTAAAGGAGGCTCTCCTAAGAGCCCCAGCCCTTACCCTTCCTGATCCCACCCAACCCTTCGCTCTGTACAGTACTTCTCAGGGTCACAATGCTGTAGGTGTACTGGGACACAAAAAGGGACCTTCTTTGCAAGCGGTAGCCTACTTGTCAAAACAGACAACACAGTGAGAGGATGGGCACCTTGCTTCCAAGCCCTTGTGACTGCAGCCCTACTGACACAGGAATCCAAAAAGTTCACATTAGGACAATCTATTACAGTACCCTCACCTCATCATCTAAATAAGCTTATCTCACATAAGACATTCCCTGCCCTGATAACCCCTTCTTGCCTTCAACAGGTACATCTAGTCCTCTCTCAGGACCCTTCTATCTCTATTGCAACTAGTAGTCCTCTCAACCCAGCAACTTTGCTTCCCACCCCAGAAGACCACCTTCACCATGACTGTATTGAGGTCTTACAGATGACTCCCACCCATATCCCTCACTCTAGTAGCACACCTCTCTCTTTAGCTTTGACACATGTTTCATAGATGGCAGTTCAACAAACATAGACAATCAAAAGAGAGCAGGATATGCAATAGTTAACCAGTCAAGAGTCACAGAGAGTAATCCACTGCCACCTAGAACATCTTCACAAAGGGCATAACTTATTGCTCTTACATGGGTTCTTACACTAGCAAAGTCAAGATATACACTGATTCAAAGTACACATTTAGCATTTTACACTCCCATGCCTCCATCTAGCAAGAAAGAGGTTTTATCAACACCCAAGGAACCCCCATCATTAATGCACCGCACATTCTTAAACTCCTAGAAACAGCCGAACTCTTGAAGCAAACAGCAGTTATTCACTGTAGGGGACACAGAATTCTACAGACCCCATTGCTTAGGGCAATGCCTTTGCTGATACACAAGCCAAGTTAGCTGTACAAAGGCCATATCCTTCTCATCTTTTCCTATTAGTCCCAAACACTCTACCTCAGCCGAATTACTCACCAAAACAACTACAATTGCTTCATAGACCAGGTTACACACAAAACACTCAGGGATAGATTTTCCAAGGATCAAAACTTGTTCACCCAGATCAGCAGGCCTTAGACATCATCACTGTTTCACAGCTGTTTCCATAAGGGATCACAGGTCTTATATGGACTCTTAGCCCCAGTAGTCACACATCCTTTTCTGAGGGCTATCATACTTCAGATTACTCGCACCTGTCATCTCTGTGTTAAAACCCCTCCTCAGGGACACATACCACCCCCTTCCTTTCCTACTCACCAATTTTGTGGACACACACCTGGTCAGGACTGGCAGGTAGATTTTACACTCATGCACCACCACAAAACTCTTAAATATCTTATTACTTTTGTCTGTACTTTTAAAGGATGGATAGAAGACTTTCCCACAAAGAGGGAAACTGCTGATGTAGTTACTAAAGTTCTGTTACAAGAAATTATTCCTAGGTTTGGTCTATCTCAGAGTATCCAGTCAGATAATGGTCCAGCCTTTATTTCTCAAATCACTCAACAGGTATCCTCAAGCTTACACATCACCTGGTGCCTACACATTCCATACCATCCACAATCCTCAGGAAAAGCAGAAAAGGCAAAAGGCCTCATAAAAACACACCTCACAAAAACTTGTTTTAGAGCTACACCAACCCTGGCCTCAACTTCTTTCCCTAGCCCTAGGCAAGCTCAGAGCACTTCCTCGAGCTCCTACTTATCTCCGCCCTTTTCAACTCATGTGTGGCCACCCATTCCTACTCCACAATCTTCCTACCTCCCAAAGTCTCCCTCTCTTGCTGACTACATCCCAATTCTCTCCTTCCTCCCACAATTGTTATAATGACATCCCGATCTCTGTCTTCCCCAACCCTCTGATGGGACCAAACCAGATCCTCCCATATCCCCAGGAGACCTAATTTACCTTAAATCTTCTAAATTCCCAGGACTGCAAACAAACTGGAGTGGCCCCTACCTGGTCTTACAACTCCAACAGCAGTCAAGGTCACTGAACTGCCATCCTGGTTCCATGTCACTCAAGCTAAGTGGTGCCCTGCTAACCCTAACTGCCCTGACTCTAAACATCCTGAGTGGTCATCACATCTCCTATCTCCCATCTGTCTCCATCTCACCAATTTTCAGACTAAGTCATGTTTCATTATCCTATTTGGTTCCTGATCCCTTACATTCTATTAGTATTATTTTCACTGTAGGATTCTGGGCACTCTTTTCTAAAGACTCCCACATTACATGTAAAATTGTTTCATACTGTTCTACCTAACAAGTATCTTAGTTATCTCCACCCTCAGATGTTTAGTTAAACATGAGACCCCCTCTGGGTTTGGGCTCTCATCTCACTTATAGTGACACAGCCATAGCCCTCCCCACCCCTACTTTATAGTTTCCTAAACATAATTCAACTGTCAGGCCTTACATTTCTCATGCTTCCCCTCCTCTCCTGCTCAATTCCAGGACCAAGGACACGTCCTACCTACACTTTTAATTATACCATTTCAGATGAGGGTATAATTGCCTCCCATAACTTCACAGCTCCCAACTCCCTGCTCATTTTTCAGATTCTTCCACTCCATGGTCCTGATGGAACACATTCAGAACATGAGCACCTTTTATTCTACCTCTCCTGGGTCCTTTAATTATGATAATGGCCTGCCTCCTCATAGCACCTTGTCTTTTTATTTCTCCAATCTAGGATGCAAGCATTCACCAACAATAAACTCTTTGTCCTGGCTAAAACACCTGGTATCATCTTCCACATGGGCATCAACTGTCATCCCATCAACCCCCCTAAATCCCAACATGGCACCCCCATCCAGCAGGAAGCAGTAAGAGAGAGTCTTCACCCTCTCCTAATAAAACAAAGACAGGAATGAAAGGTTCTTGCCCTAGTATAAATTACTGTACATTATGGTGGTGGTCTAATATGGTAGAAAGCCAAAGTAAATACCGTTTCCTCCTTCTTCCTCTTACGACCTAATTACAACTTCCTTTTCCCTGCAGGTGAAGAGAATTCCAATCAGTTCCTTACAGGTCATCAATGCCTGCCCCATGTGGCACTTCCAATCAGAGGTCATATAACCCCCTGCACCCTCTGTATGCAGCTAGAGGAGAAAGCCTAACCCCCATGGGTTGTGGGCTCCTCTCTGCATCCTCAATAAAGGCCACTTTCTCTTTTCTTTTGCTTCACTATTGTGCCAGAAAATTCTAACAGTTTTAGCAGTTTCTATGGTATGACTTGAAAGCAAATGCAACTCATTTCTTGAAAGCCCTTAAAATTAAAATGCCTGGCTTTACTGCTTGTTTATATTCTGGAGACAAATAGATATGAATTCCAAATCAAACTGTGCTAGCTATTACTGTTGACACTAGACAAATTATACACCTAACATTTACATACAGTTGCTTAGATTTCTGAATTGTAAAATGAGATTAGTATTTACCTCAGAAAATTATGTCACATCTTTTTTTGATGTTACATACAAATGTGTCAGCACAACATACAACACACCAAAAGCACTCATTCTGTGCACTTGCTATGGTTGTTCTTTCTGGGAATGGACAGCAAGTAGAAATTCCAGATCAATGCATAGCTTTGTGGGCAATCTCAATCACACTGGAAATCCTTACTTTTGGATCTCAGATGTGATACTCTGATTCATGAATCCTCAACTATCAGCAACAAAAATCTGTCTTTCCAAAACTGATTTAACAATTCAGATCAATATAGATGTACATAGATACACTGAATGTATTAGTCACTTTCAAATTGCTGAGGCAAAGTACCTGGCAACTGAAACTTAAGGGAGAGGTTTATTTTGGCTCATATTTCAGAGGATTCCATGAAAAGGTGACAGCAGAGGAAAAGTGCTCAAACCATGACAGCCAGCAAGCAAGAAGAGAAGGGAGAAGTCAGGACCAGATCCTTCCAGGTCATGTCCAGTGACCTACTTCTGTTATGGCTTAGATATAAATGTCCCATAAGTGTCTCACATTCATGCGGGGGGATGGAAAGAACTCCCTTTTGCATTTGAGAGTTGTGGCTACTGCAGTTTGTGGGGCAAGTACTTGCAGAGAGTGGGGGTTTGCTGCTGCTGAATAAAATTCTAGCAGGGTTTTAGGCCAAACTCAAATGCAGGGAATATTGTCCAGGGGCAAACTGTGCAAATCTTATGAAGCCTCTTTGATACTCCTTCATTCCTATTTAATTACCTTACTACCTAAATTCTGTGCTCCTGTGAAAATAGATTTGTGTGACTTAGTGTGGTTCCAAGTGGTGTGAATAGGAGAATATAATGTTACATTCAAAAAAGCTTGTGGCTTATCAGCCTCACACTCAACACCTGAATCAATTCAGTTAGTTATGGGCTTGGCTTACCACTGCCCATGTATTTTTGATATGTCAATAGTAAGTTGTTTTGGATGTCAATATTAAGTACATTCTACAACTGAAAGCTGGTGCAACTGGTAGCAGAGACTGATATTCAAATCCTGATTTTGGGTCATTAATGATGGAGTGACATTTTATCCTTATGATAATCAATGCCACTCAAAATACTGGGCTGCCATCACTGCCAGTGATTTTGCCCATACCTTTGGCCCCCCAAAAAGTTGTAGAATGCCTTGCTCATCAGTATATTCCACACCATCCAGACTCAGAAGAAAACACATTTTACTACAAAGGAGGTATGACAATGAGCTTGTGGCTATGGAATCATCCCAAAATACCTGGTTTAATACCATGGTGAGATGACTTGTTAAAAGCTCAACTAACTGGAAGTGGTGGCACATGCCCATAATTCCAGCTGCTTGGGAGGCTGAGGTCAGAGAATCATAATCCTATTTCAAAATTTAAAAATGGGGGAAGGGGATCCTGGGGATATAACTCACTGATGTTTGGACTCAATGGCCAATACCACAAAATGAATGCATAATAAATAGAAGCACAGATGTGCTGCTGGCTGGAAGACTACACTGAGATACAGACCCAATCGGTAGTCCAGGACATGGCATGAGCTCTGAGCCAGTGACTCACAGTACCACCTCACCTTAGAATATACAGTGCTGACAACCAGTGCATGTGGGAGTTGCCTCTTTCAGGGTAGGTCAGGGGCAGTGAGATGGTGAGGATGCCAGTCAGTATTAGGATGAAGTTCAGAGTGACATGCAGTTTGAAGCTCTATATTTGTTTGGTATTGGGCATTGAAGCCAGCGCTTTTGTACTGAGCTACATCCCCATTTTCAGCTTTTTTCTTTTAAAATGGATCTTTTTAAATTGTTAAATTGAGTTTAAACTCATGATCCTCCTGCATTAGCATTGCAGAGTGCTGGGATGATAGGTGTGCACTTCCATGTCCAGCCAGGAAATACATTTTTAATGATTTTCTAAAACAGAGTTTTATTATCAGAAGATTTCTAGTCTCAATATCTATTTCTTTAACAGATACACAGTTAATCAGGTTTCCATTTCTTCTTAAGTGAGCTTTACTAATTTCTTTCAAGAAATTAACCCATATTTAGTTACCTTGTTAATTTTATCAACATAAAATTAACAAGATGCTCTGATATTTTAAAAAAATCTGTAATTGGTAAGCATAACATGTCTGTCATTCTCAAAGTGAGTAATCTGAGTTTTCTTTTTTCCCCCTTGACCAATAAAGCTATGTTTGTCAGTTTTACAGTGAAACAACTTTTGGCTTGACTTTTTTGGTTACAATCTGATCTGTATTACTTTGCCTTCTTCTGTGTAACATGGACTTAATTTTCTCTTTTAAAATGTTTATGTTTTGAGATGTGGCCTTGCTGTTTTGCTCATAGGCCCTTGAACTGGACTGCAATGATCTTCTTGCCTCAGCCTCCTAAGAACTGAAAGGACAGACAAACATCACCATGCCTATTGTTGGTTTAACCTGCTATCATACATCTGCCATAAAGATTATAAGCTAACCTGAAAGCACTGCTGTAGGTGTAGCACACAAAAAAATAAGGTTCATATTTGGTCCTTTCTGCACCTTTATACCTGCATTCACATATGACCAAGTCTTGTTGAGTTTTATCATCTAAGTCTCTGTACTTCTTGTCTGACCCCTCCACACCAATTAGTAAGAGCAGGACATGTCAAAGACCCACAGGCCCTAAAGCTACACATAGAAAATTCCATCTGGCTGTATGCCAAGACTGTAGGTCTTGGAAAGAAACCACTCATTCAATACTACAGGGATCTTTTTTCTCTGATTCAATCTTTTTCAATTTTCCTATTTTGTATTATTTTTATCTTTCCTTCATTAAGTTTTCTGGGTGCATTGCTGCTTTACTCCCACTTTTTAAAATTTTTTTACATTTAATTTTAATGGAACTAGAACAGAGCAATGAAAGGAATCGAAACAGTGATAAGACAGTAGGAAATCTACAGTGTTTACTATATTGCATATTGTTGTCCTCTAAGTAGTTGCTTGATTTTAGACTTGCAAAGTCAATCAAACAACACACTCCCATTTTTAAAAATCTCTTATTTTTTTAACCATTTATTTTTTTTCCTTTCCAGTTTTTTTCTCTCCCTTCTTTCCTGTTATTGCTGTTTTTCCTTCTTTTTCTTGTTTCTTCTTTCTAGCAACTGTTATCTATCACTTAATTTCTTTTCATTCCTTAATAGGACCCCGTGTCCTTTTCTCTCTCATGTCCCAATTATCATTTCTTCTTTTATTTTTTTATTCTCTGACTCCCCATTCCCATCACCTTCACCAGTGTGACTACTATACTACATGAAAATCTAGACAGTTAGTTTTACATTGTTGCTGTTGAATACTATGCTACTGTTAGTAGAGGTCAAATTGTTGCATTTAATAGGTATTACTATAGGTCACTAGTAGGTCAATATTTGATTTACCTCTGTATTCATACTATAGTTATAGATCACTTTTGTAGGGACAGGGGTGCTACTTTATTGGTACTAAGAGTTTGTCAATATTCAGCTTGTATTTAATGCTATAGTTGATACTGAATTTATTTGTATAGCCAAGATGTCATAGCTGTTGCTAATGGTTTTCTGGAGATGCCAATATCTAGATAACCTGAAGGTCATTAACAAGACTGTGGCCCATTGTGGGAGAGCTGAATACCAGGCCAAACATGTTTTAACCTCTGATCTCAAGTAAATAGAGGTGTTTACATCCTGGAACAGAGGCAAAGACCAATAGCCACATCCAGGGGACACCACTGAAGAGTAGACATTAATTAAAGAGTTATCCATAGTAGAAACAAAATTTTCCACTACGATAAGCCCACAAGCTTCAACACACAATTAACAAATAAAAATAGGAACATGAGTTGACAAGCCAACAAAATGCCTTGAAAAACTCTCAACTCCCCCAAACCTGATCAATGGGCACTGAAGGGGAGGAAACCAAAAGCCTCATACAAGAATTGTTCAAAAACAGTTCAATAAGACAGCTGGCATGCTCACAGAAGATACAAGTAATAAGATATTGGGGCCAATTAATATCATACAAGAAACATATTTCCCCAAAACAAAAATCAGACTAAAAATCAAAAGATAAAAAAACAACATTCCACATAACAGGAACTTCTAAAAAAGCAAGTATACCAATCTTACATTTTGAGAAAGTGGACTTGAGCTAAAATTTATCAAAAGAGTCAAAGAAAGTCAATACACATTGCTTAAGGGAAGAATCCAATAGGAAGAGGTAACAATTATTAACATGTATGCACTGAACAATGCTGCACACAACTTCATAAAACATGTACTACTGGACACAAAAGGTCAGATAGATACAAACACCATTACAGTGGGAGACATCAGTATCCCGCTATCACAGGTGAAAAGATCGGCTAGACAAAAAAATCAACAAATATCAGAGTTGAAACAAAACCTTTCAACAAAACGGATGAAAGAGATACCTACAGAGTATTCTACATAACAACAGAATTCACACAACAGAATTCACACTGTTTTTGGCAGCACCTGGAAATCTCTGCAAAATGGTTCACATAGCAGCCAATAAATTAGCCTTCAGTAAATACAAAATAATTGGAATTATACCATGCATAATACAAGACTATAGTGTAATAAATTTAGAAATCAATGATAAAAAGAAATGCAGAAATTATACTTTTTATTTTTTTGGGTGGCACCAGGGGTTGAACTCACAACCTCGCGCCTGTCAGACAGGCGCTTAAGTCACTAAGCCAAACTCCTGGCCCTGTTGGGTTTTTTTGGTTTTTTTTTTTTTTTTTTTTTTTTTTGCAGCACCGGGGAGTGAACTCACAACCTTGCGTCTGCCAGGGCAGGTGCTTAAGGCACTGAGCCAAACTCCTGGCCCTGGTTTTTTGAGGCAGGGTCTCACTATATAGCTCAGGCCAGCCTTGCGCTCACATTGCAGCCCAAGCCGGCCTCAAACTCACAACGCTCTGCCTATCTCAGCCTCCCGAGGGCTGGGATTAAAGGCGTGCGCCACCACGACCGGCTTCTGGCCCTGGTTTTCTGAGACAGGGTAGCACTGTGTAGCTCAGGCCGGCCTTGTGCTCGCCTTGTAGCACAAGCCGGCCTCGAACTCACAACGCTCCTCCTACCTCAGCCTCCTGAGTGCTGGGATTAAAGGCGTGTGCCACCACACCTGGCTTACAAATTTATGTAAACAATACACTCATACTTAAACAATGGGTTACACAAGGAATCAAGGAAGAAATAAGTTTCTAGGACTAAATGACAACACTAGTATAACGTGTCAGAACTTATGGGACAGAACAAAAGTATCCCTAAGAGGAAAGTTTATTGCTATGAATGCCCACATCACAAAAATAGAGTGAAAAAAATACAGTGAGCCCAAATAAATAACCTAATAATGTACCCTAAAGTCCAAAAAATAAAAAAAGTAAAGCTATTACAAGCAAGAAAATTATAAATGTAGAACAGAAATCAATGAAATGGAGACAAAAAATATGACTCAGTTCTTCAAAAATACAAACAAAATAGATAATCACTTAGCCAATCTAACCAAAACAAGGAGAGAAAAAAGTAAAATCAATTCAATTAGAAGTGAAAAAAGTGGGACAAATCCCATGCTGCCAGAACCAGGAGGACCAGGAAGTACACATCCAGCCCTCAGAGGACACTGCCACTCATGAGCCCTGGGCTGGCAAAGCCAGGAAGGTTGGGAAAGTGCAGGCCAAGCCCCCCGCCAACACCAACTCACTCCTGCCAAGCCACAAACCAGAGCTAGGAGGACTCAGAAAACATGTGTAACACCCCCAGACCTTGGGTTCTCCACAGGACAGGACAACAGAGTTAACCAACACAGTGAACTGATCAAGAAGAGACTAACAACCAGGAGGAGAGTTTTACCTCACAACTAAAGTGGTACTCTACCGCAGAGACCAGGTGAGAGACAGCCTTGGGAGCCAGGCTTTGAGAGGACGAGAGCTAAATAGGATCTCCTGGGATCCCTAGGAAGGCTCAGTTTCAGACCAGGAAGATCACAGGGCCTATATTCCTTTGTGCAGGGCCAGGTTCAGTGGAAGTAACTGTCAAAGGAGGCTGTTCCTGAGGAAGAAGGCATTTAGTCCAAGGATATGTTTGAACTCAGGCATTGCTGGCAACATCTAGCAGAAAGCTTTTCTCTGAAATACTACATGTCAATATAGGAGAGACCTGATTGTTTTTATTAAAAGCAGAGTGCTCTTTTTATTAGTAAAGGGTTTTTATGAGTGTTTCCTAGAGTCTCTAAATTCAGTTGATTGATGGCATTGTTGTTGCTGATTTTTCTACCATAAACAAGGCAACATAGCAGTGACCAGCAAGTGGTTTTCTCTCTATGTCAATATCTTGATTGCTGGTGGGTAAGGTGGGGTCACAAATGATATTGTGGCTTGCTCCAGAAAAATAGGGCATTGGTAAAAAATTTGCAAATATCAGCTCAAAAAACAAACAAAAAATGGAAACATAAAAGGACAAGGCAACAAAATGCCTCTCAACTCTTGAAAAATTGGTATAGGGGCCATTGAGTGGGAAGAAATCATAAGCCACAAAGAAAATAGGTCAGAAAGGGTACCAATGGAGGTAAAGCAGTTCTATAAAGTGCTTGATGAATTTAAATAAGATATAACTAATCATATAATATCTGTAATGAAATAAATGATCAGCAAGACTAGAGACAACACTAATAAACAACTATGGGAGAGGAAGACATGCAAAACATGAATACTCAGGAACAATGGGAATCAATAAAAATTTCCACACACAATCCAGGTATTAAAAACATGATTGAAAGTATGAGTAACAGAACCAATCAGTGTTAAGACAGTATCAAACCTAGAAGACAGAGCTGAAGCCAATGATCAATTAATTAATCAGAAATGCCTAAAAAACAAAGGAACATGAAAAATGGATACAATTGCTCCTAAATGTTTCAAAGAGGATTAAGAGAAATTTGAATTAGTGAAAAATTGGAAGATAGCACAAAGAGCATAAAGAAAAAATGTTTATACAAGTAATAGAAGAATGCTTTCCAGACATGGAAAAATAATTTAACATACAGATGACTAAAGCATGTAGAATCCAGAATAGCCATGATCAGGAAAAACAAAACACTCTATGAAACATCTTAACTAAAATACCAGAAACACAACACAACAACAGAATCTTAAAGCTACTAGAGAAAAATAATCACAGGAACACCTAGCAGAACTACAAGATTTCTCAACACAAACTGTAAAATCAAGGAAAACACAGAATGAAGTGTTTCAAGCTCTTAAAGAAAATAACTTCCAACCTGGACTGTTACAACCTGAAAAATTATCTTTCAACATAAATGGAGAAATAACATACTTCCATGATAAAGAAAATTCTAAAGAAATTCACGATTTTGTGCATGCATGTTTTCCTTTTGCAAATGCTTAATATATAGACATATGATGTACAGGTACAACATGTAGAGCATATCTAGATGTTACAAGAAATTTTAGTTTATTATGAGTACTCCAGTTACTTAAATAGCAACTAGGGTGATTTGGTGATGGCTTTCTATCATTTTTATGTTTTAGTGCAAAGGAAATTTTAAATGTTCTCGAAATGTTTTTGATTAAGCAGTGCAGCTGAGAAACAATGGTTCTGCTCAATCCTTCAGACATTAGTGCAAGCATAAAGTCAAGAATGCATGTTGAAAATTTTCTTTTGATAGTTACAGAACTGCTTGGTTAAACTAAATGAAACCACGTGCTAATTTTACACAATTATTGATCTGTAGTGATTGCCACTGTAGGTTGGTACTTCCCTTTACTTTGGTGGCCAGCTTACTTCAAGCCCTGGAATACAACTCAGAGCTCCAGGCAGTGGAACCGTCTATTGTTTTGTTTGCCAGAAAGTGCACCCTGTATAGTCTCCTGTCTAAGTAGGAAATATTATGCATGCCCAGGACTATTCAAGTATTTAATTAACAAATGCACACAATAAATTTGATGCATGGGCTGCTGCTCCTAAAAAAAAAAAAGAAAAAGAAAAGAAAAGAAAGAAATTCATGACCACCAATTCAACACTAAAAAATCCTTAAGTATATTCTAGAAAGTGGCAACAAATCTCACAGTGCCAAAAGGTTCTGTATTGGGTAATACTATGTACCCCCAAGCCCTCATACACTTTTGATGGGGCTGACCCTGGCATTTGTTGTCTAGCGCTGGGACTGATGATGTGAGTGCTGCATCCTCCTGGGGTGGAGCTGAGATTTGGGGTGAAGCTCAGATACAGTGTGAGGGAGGCGAGTCTTCCCCTCTCTTGTGCTTCCACCCTCTCTCTCTCTTTTGCCAGTGCACCTCATGGTTGCAGTTGCGGCCACCAGGAATGGCAGCCCTGCCATGCCATGCTGCCATGGAGCCAACTGAGTATGGACTGAAACTCCCAAGAAATTTTCCTTCCCTAATTTTGGGCATCAGTTATTTTATCTCAGCAAGGAGTAAAAAGGAACTAAGACAGAATTTGGTAACAGAGGAGTGGAGTCATTGCTGTGACTGTTCCTGAACATGGGGTTTGAGACCCTTTGAAAATGGCTTGTAGGAAGAGTCTGGAAAGGTTTCGAGATGTCACCTGAATGCATAGAGCTAGAACAGCCTAGGTTGTTCTGTATGGGATATTCTGGTCAGAGCTCAGGAGACAAGAAGCCTGATAGGAAGCCTGCCAGTAAGGACCAGGCTCGGGAGGTTTCTACTGGGAAGAAGGACTGCATTTGGTGTTGGACTCCACACGATGTGTGTGATGGCTTAGCAGAAAGTTTGTCTGCATTCTGCCCATGCCCAGAGACTTTGTCTGAGACTGAGATTAAGGGCAAAGGACTGATTAGTCTTAAAAAAGAAATTACAAGGCAGCCAAATGTTGAAACAGTGGTATGGCTACTGTTGGGGACTCTTAGCCAAATTTATGTTGGGACTCAAGAGCAAAGAGTCCAGCATGGTGATTTAAAACTTTGTGAGTTTGTCCAGGAAGCTGTGGACTGTAAAGATCGATCTGAGACCTTGATTGCTGAGAAGCACCAAAGGAATAAAAAAGATGATCTGGGGTCATCCTGGGAACCAGTGGGCTTCCACACTTTGCAGTCTCACAACTTCAAAAGTGAAAGAATTTGTTTGGAGGAAAAAGCTGCAAAGTGCCATGTCCCAGAGTGGTGACAGAGGCCACAGGAGGTTTCAAAAGAGTCACAGCTGTGTCATGTTCCAGAATGGCAGCAGCCCTGCCCGATTCCAGAATGGCGGTGGCATAGAGAAGCTGTTCTTCACAATCAGGTTCAGAGAGCTCAGCAATCCAGGCAGTCAACCCTTACAGCCAAGAGAGAGGAAAGCCTGGCTACTGCTCCAGCCTGCAGTGGACCTTGGTAGCATCCATGTAGCACTGGTTTTAAGTACAAGAAAAGGCTAAAGCAGCTTCCACCTCGCCTGCAGAGAACCACGTGTAAAGATATAAGGGTGAAGCCAAGGAACATGGATCATCCAAGGAAAGCTATGGAAGTTAAGACCCCTTAAAGTGCCATGGGGGTGGAATCACTCAAGCCTTTTGGAGCTTGCAACCAGATTGCTTCAGATGCTGAACAGAGAACTCTAGGACTTAATGTTTGCCCTGCTGGATTTTGGACTTGCTATCATTCCAGTGCTTTGTAGTCTCCTATTTGCAACTATTAGAATGTTAATCTTTATCTTGTGCCTTTATATGTTGGAAGTGCTTAACCTCATTTTCATTTGTACAAGGGGTTACAGTTAAGAGTTTGCCATAGATCTCAGAGAAGATTTGGGACTTGGACTTTTCAACAGTGCTGAAACTGTTAGGACTTTGGCAAGTCTTGGAGAGGGACTAAATGTCTTTTAATATTAAGGATGTGCATGAGTCTTTGGGGGTCCAGGGGTGCAGTGTATTGGGTGATACTATGTACCCCCAAGTCTTCATGTACTTTTGATGGGGTTGAGTCTGGCGCTTGTGATCAGTTTGTTGTCTAGCACTGGGATTGATGATATGAGTGCTGCATCCACCCAGGGGTTTAGCTGAGATATAGGGTGGAACTGAGATACAGTGTAAGGGAGGCAGGTCTTCCCCTCTCTTGTGCTTCTACCCTCTCTCTCTCTCTCTTACCAGTGTACCTCATGGTTGCAGTTGTGGCTGTCATGAATGGCAGCCCCACCATGCCACGCTGCCTTGGAGCCGAGTATGGACTGAAACTCCTGAGAACTGTAAAAAATAAACCTTTCCTTCCCTAATTTTGGGCATCAGGTATTTTGTCTCAGCAATGAGTGAAAAGTAACTAAGATAGATTCAATAAATTGATTACATTAGGTAGAGCTGGCAATTAAGCAAAAGGGAAAGAAAGCAAAACAGAAACAGGAAATTAATGCAATGTCAGGAATAAATCAATACATATCAATTTATTTTGTTTGTTTTTCTTTTGGGAATACCTATGAATTTTAAACTATCAATGTAAATGAACACAACTGGCCAATCAAAAGACACAAATGATCAGACTGGATCAAGAAACAAAATCCAACAGTATGCTGTAAACAAGAAATACATTCAACACATAAAGAAATTCATAGACTAAAAACTGAAAAATGTAACACAATATTCCACACAACAAGATCCCCAAAATGAGCAGAAGTAGCTATTGGTTTTCAAGTCAAAGTTGATAGAATAAAAAAGATATTACATATTGGTTGACAGAAATATCCAGCAGAGATAACAATTTCAGACATATGCTGCAAACAATGATACACCCAATTTCACAAAACCAGCACTAATGGATATAAAAGATCAGATAAATATCAATACATTCACAGTGTGGTATATCAATAAACCAATATAAGAAATTTAGATCAATGATACAAAAAATCAGCAAAGAAATGTCAGCATTGAATTTAACCTTCAAAGAAATGCACTTAATTGGGATATATAGAGAGAGTGTTCCACTGACAACAACAGAATACACATTCTTTTTAGCCACACATGGGACTTTTAGTAATAATGCATGCATAAGCAAATGCCAAATAAAATTTTACCATGCATATTATCAGATCACAGTGCAATAAAACTAGACATCAATAGCAAAAGGAACCACACAAACTACAAAGACATAGGAATTAAACAGCATACTCTTGAACAATCAGTGGCCACAAAGGGAATTAAGGAAGAAATAAGACAGTCCCTAGAATTAAATGATAATGCTAGGAGTCACACATGGTGGCACATGCTTTT
Source organism: Dasyprocta punctata (assembly GCA_004363535.1). Classification (NCBI taxonomy): domain Eukaryota; kingdom Metazoa; phylum Chordata; class Mammalia; order Rodentia; family Dasyproctidae; genus Dasyprocta; species Dasyprocta punctata. The sequence goes on from RJWM01016511.1 coordinate 44,602, forward strand.
TTTTTTTTTTTCATTTTTCTTTTTCTTTTTCTTTTTTTTTTTTTTTTCAGCACCAGGGACCAAACTCACAACTTCCTGCCTGCCAGACAGGTGCGTAAGCCATTAAACCAAACTCCCAGCCCTAGTTTTTTTTGAAGCAGTGTCACACTATGTATCTCAGGCTGGCCTTCTGCTTGGGTTGTAGCCCAAGCTGGCCTCAAACTCACAACGCTCATCCTAGCTCAGCCTCCCAAGTGCTGGGATTAAAAGTGTGTGCCATCACGCCGGCTGGTGGCACATGCTTATAATCCCAGTGCTTGGGAGGCTGTGAGTTTGAGGCCAGACTGGTCTACACAGTAAATCAAGACCAGCCTGACCTACATAGTGAGACTCTGTCTCAAACAAAACAAAACAAAACAAAAACAACAAAATAAAAACAAATGACAATATTAGGACAACATACCAGAACTTATGGGACACATTGATTTTCTTTTTTTTTTCTTTTTTTTTTTTTATTTGAGCGAAGAAAAACAAAACAAACAAAAACTACAACAACAACGACAAAAAAAAAGACATATATAGTAAAAACAACAAGCAAAGGAGACAAGCAAACAACTAGCGTAAATACACAACATTGCAGGTTTACAAAGCCGGAAGATAGAAGCTTGACAATGGTTGCAATTTGCGCATCGTTATCTTT